>JBBHAA010004066.1:0-27598 GCA_037953035.1 Aquarana catesbeiana | reverse complement strand
GGTGGCCGCCTTCCCGTCAGTCTCGCGTGGGGGGGGTGGCCGCCTTCCCGTCAGTCTCGCGTGGGGGGGGTGGCCGCCTTCCCGTCAGTCTCGCGTGGGGGGGGTGGCCGCCTTCCCCGTCAGTCTCGCGTGGGGGGGGGTGGCCGCCTTCCCGTCAGTCTCGCGTGGGGGGGTGGCCGCCTTCCCGTCAGTCTCGCGTGGGGGGGGTGGCCGCCTTCCCGTCAGTCTCGCGTGGGGGGGGTGGCCGCCTTCCCGTCAGTCTCGCGTGGGGGGGGTGGCCGCCTTCCCGTCAGTCTCGCGTGGGGGGGGTGGCCGCCTTCCCGTCAGTCTCGCGTGGGGGGGGTGGCCGCCTTCCCGTCAGTCTCGCGTGGGGGGGGGTGGCCGCCTTCCCGTCAGTCTCGCGTGGGGGGGGTGGCCGCCTTCCCGTCAGTCTCGCGTGGGGGGGGTGGCCGCCTTCCCGTCAGTCTCGCGTGGGGGGGGTGGCCGCCTTCCCGTCAGTCTCGCGTGGGGGGGGTGGCCGCCTTCCCGTCAGTCTCGCGTGGGGGGGGTGGCCGCCTTCCCGTCAGTCTCGCGTGGGGGGGGTGGCCGCCTTCCCGTCAGTCTCGCGTGGGGGGGGTGGCCGCCTTCCCGTCAGTCTCGCGTGGGGGGGGTGGCCGCCTTCCCGTCAGTCTCGCGTGGGGGGGGTGGCCGCCTTCCCGTCAGTCTCGCGTGGGGGGGGTGGCCGCCTTCCCGTCAGTCTCGCGTGGGGGGGGTGGCCGCCTTCCCGTCAGTCTCGCGTGGGGGGGGTGGCCGCCTTCCCGTCAGTCTCGCGTGGGGGGGGTGGCCGCCTTCCCGTCAGTCTCGCGTGGGGGGGGTGGCCGCCTTCCCGTCAGTCTCGCGTGGGGGGGGTGGCCGCCTTCCCGTCAGTCTCGCGTGGGGGGGGTGGCCGCCTTCCCGTCAGTCTCGCGTGGGGGGGGTGGCCGCCTTCCCGTCAGTCTCGCGTGGGGGGGGTGGCCGCCTTCCCGTCAGTCTCGCGTGGGGGGGGTGGCCGCCTTCCCGTCAGTCTCGCGTGGGGGGGGTGGCCGCCTTCCCGTCAGTCTCGCGTGGGGGGGGTGGCCGCCTTCCCGTCAGTCTCGCGTGGGGGGGGTGGCCGCCTTCCCGTCAGTCTCGCGTGGGGGGGGTGGCCGCCTTCCCGTCAGTCTCGCGTGGGGGGGGGTGGCCGCCTTCCCGTCAGTCTCGCGTGGGGGGGGTGGCCGCCTTCCCGTCAGTCTCGCGTGGGGGGGGTGGCCGCCTTCCCGTCAGTCTCGCGTGGGGGGGGTGGCCGCCTTCCCGTCAGTCTCGCGTGGGGGGGGTGGCCGCCTTCCCGTCAGTCTCGCGTGGGGGGGGTGGCCGCCTTCCCGTCAGTCTCGCGTGGGGGGGGTGGCCGCCTTCCCGTCAGTCTCGCGTGGGGGGGGTGGCCGCCTTCCCGTCAGTCTCGCGTGGGGGGGGTGGCCGCCTTCCCGTCAGTCTCGCGTGGGGGGGGTGGCCGCCTTCCCGTCAGTCTCGCGTGGGGGGGGTGGCCGCCTTCCCGTCAGTCTCGCGTGGGGGGGGTGGCCGCCTTCCCGTCAGTCTCGCGTGGGGGGGGTGGCCGCCTTCCCGTCAGTCTCGCGTGGGGGGGGTGGCCGCCTTCCCGTCAGTCTCGCGTGGGGGGGGTGGCCGCCTTCCCGTCAGTCTCGCGTGGGGGGGGTGGCCGCCTTCCCGTCAGTCTCGCGTGGGGGGGGTGGCCGCCTTCCCGTCAGTCTCGCGTGGGGGGGGTGGCCGCCTTCCCGTCAGTCTCGCGTGGGGGGGGTGGCCGCCTTCCCGTCAGTCTCGCGTGGGGGGGGGTGGCCGCCTTCCCGTCAGTCTCGCGTGGGGGGGGTGGCCGCCTTCCCGTCAGTCTCGCGTGGGGGGGGTGGCCGCCTTCCCGTCAGTCTCGCGTGGGGGGGGTGGCCGCCTTCCCGTCAGTCTCGCGTGGGGGGGGGTGGCCGCCTTCCCGTCAGTCTCGCGTGGGGGGGGTGGCCGCCTTCCCGTCAGTCTCGCGTGGGGGGGGTGGCCGCCTTCCCGTCAGTCTCGCGTGGGGGGGGTGGCCGCCTTCCCGTCAGTCTCGCGTGGGGGGGGTGGCCGCCTTCCCGTCAGTCTCGCGTGGGGGGGGTGGCCGCCTTCCCGTCAGTCTCGCGTGGGGGGGGTGGCCGCCTTCCCGTCAGTCTCGCGTGGGGGGGTGGCCGCCTTCCCGTCAGTCTCGCGTGGGGGGGGTGGCCGCCTTCCCGTCAGTCTCGCGTGGGGGGGGTGGCCGCCTTCCCGTCAGTCTCCCGTGGGGGGGGTGGCCGCCTTCCCGTCAGTCTCCCGTGGGGGGGGTGGCCGCCTTCCCGTCAGTCTCCCGTGGGGGGGGTGGCCGCCTTCCCGTCAGTCTCCCGTGGGGGGGGTGGCCGCCTTCCCGTCAGTCTCCCGTGGGGGGGGGTGGCCGCCTTCCCGTCAGTCTCCCGTGGGGGGGGTGGCCGCCTTCCCGTCAGTCTCCCGTGGGGGGGGGTGGCCGCCTTCCCGTCAGTCTCCCGTGGGGGGGGGTGGCCGCCTTCCCGTCAGTCTCCCGTGGGGGGGGTGGCCGCCTTCCCGTCAGTCTCCCGTGGGGGGGGTGGCCGCCTTCCCGTCAGTCTCCCGTGGGGGGGGTGGCCGCCTTCCCGTCAGTCTCCCGTGGGGGGGGGTGGCCGCCTTCCCGTCAGTCTCCCGTGGGGGGGGTGGCCGCCTTCCCGTCAGTCTCCCGTGGGGGGGGTGGCCGCCTTCCCGTCAGTCTCCCGTGGGGGGGGTGGCCGCCTTCCCGTCAGTCTCCCGTGGGGGGGGTGGCCGCCTTCCCGTCAGTCTCCCGTGGGGGGGGGTGGCCGCCTTCCCGTCAGTCTCCCGTGGGGGGGGTGGCCGCCTTCCCGTCAGTCTCCCGTGGGGGGGTGGCCGCCTTCCCGTCAGTCTCCCGTGGGGGGGGTGGCCGCCTTCCCGTCAGTCTCCCGTGGGGGGGGTGGCCGCCTTCCCGTCAGTCTCCCGTGGGGGGGGTGGCCGCCTTCCCGTCAGTCTCCCGTGGGGGGGGGTGGCCGCCTTCCCGTCGGTCTCCCGTGGGGGGGGTGGCCGCCTTCCCGTCGGTCTCCCGTGGGGGGGGTGGCCGCCTTCCCGTCGGTCTCCCGTGGGGGGGTGGCCGCCTTCCCGTCGGTCTCCCGTGGGGGGGGGTGGCCGCCTTCCCGTCGGTCTCCCGTGGGGGGGGTGGCCGCCTTCCCGTCAGTCTCCCGTGGGGGGGGTGGCCGCCTTCCCGTCGGTCTCCCGTGGGGGGGGTGGCCGCCTTCCCGTCGGTCTCCCGTGGGGGGGGTGGCCGCCTTCCCGTCGGTCTCCCGTGGGGGGGGTGGCCGCCTTCCCGTCGGTCTCCCGTGGGGGGGGTGGCCGCCTTCCCGTCGGTCTCCCGTGGGGGGGGTGGCCGCCTTTCCCGTCGGTCTCCCGTGGGGGGGGGGTGTGGCCGCTTCCCGTCGGTCTCCCGTGGGGGGGTGTGGCCGGCTTCCCGTCGGTCTCCCGTGGGGGGGGTGTGGCCGGCTTCCCGTCGGTCTCCCGTGGGGGGGGTGTGGCCGGCTTCCCGTCGGTCTCCCGTGGGGGGGGTGTGGCCGCCTTCCCGTCGGTCTCCCGTGGGGGGGGTGTGGCCGCCTTCCCGTCGGTCTCCCGTGGGGGGGGGTGTGGCCGCCTTCCCGTCGGTCTCCCGTGGGGGGGGGTGTGGCCGCCTTCCCGTCGGTCTCCCGTGGGGGGGGTGTGGCCGCCTTCCCGTCGGTCTCCCGTGGGGGGGTGGCCGCCTTCCCGTCGGTCTCCCGTGGGGGGGTGGCCGCCTTCCCGTCGGTCTCCCGTGGGGGGGTGGCCGCCTTCCCGTCGGTCTCCCGTGGGGGGGTGGCCGCCTTCCCGTCGGTCTCCCGTGGGGGGGTGGCCGCCTTCCCGTCGGTCTCCCGTGGGGGGGTGGCCGCCTTCCCGTCGGTCTCCCGTGGGGGGGTGGCCGCCTTCCCGTCGGTCTCCCGTGGGGGGGTGGCCGCCTTCCCGTCGGTCTCCCGTGGGGGGGTGGCCGCCTTCCCGTCGGTCTCCCGTGGGGGGGTGGCCGCCTTCCCGTCGGTCTCCCGTGGGGGGGTGGCCGCCTTCCCGTCGGTCTCCCGTGGGGGGGTGGCCGCCTTCCCGTCGGTCTCCCGTGGGGGGGTGGCCGCCTTCCCGTCGGTCTCCCGTGGGGGGGTGGCCGCCTTCCCGTCGGTCTCCCGTGGGGGGGTGGCCGCCTTCCCGTCGGTCTCCCGTGGGGGGGTGGCCGCCTTCCCGTCGGTCTCCCGTGGGGGGGTGGCCGCCTTCCCGTCGGTCTCCCGTGGGGGGGTGGCCGCCTTCCCGTCGGTCTCCCGTGGGGGGGTGGCCGCCTTCCCGTCGGTCTCCCGTGGGGGGGTGGCCGCCTTCCCGTCGGTCTCCCGTGGGGGGGTGGCCGCCTTCCCGTCGGTCTCCCGTGGGGGGGTGGCCGCCTTCCCGTCGGTCTCCCGTGGGGGGGTGGCCGCCTTCCCGTCGGTCTCCCGTGGGGGGTGGCCGCCTTCCCGTCGGTCTCCCGTGGGGGGGGGCGCCTTCCCGTCGGTCTCCCGGGGGGGGCGCCTTCCCGTCGGTCTCCCGTGGGGGGGGTGGCCGCCTTCCCGTCGGTCTCCCGTGGGGGGGAGGGTGACCGCCTTCCCGTCGGTCTCCCGTGGGGGGGGGTGACCGCCTTCCCGTCGGTCTCCCCTGGGGGAGGGGGGTTGCTGCCTTCCCGTCGGTCTCCCCTGGGGGAGGGGGGTTGCCGTCTTCTCGTCAGTCTCCCGTGGGGGAGGGGGGTTGCTGTCTTCCCGTCGGTCTCCCGTGGGGGGGGTGGCCGCCTTCCCGTCGGTCTCCCGGGGGGGGGCCTTCCCGTCGGTCTCCCGTGGGGGGGGTGGCCGCCTTCCCGTCGGTCTCCCGTGGGGGGGAGGGTGACCGCCTTCCCGTCGGTCTCCCGTGGGGGGGGGGGTGACCGCCTTCCCGTCGGTCTCCCGTGGGGGAGGGGGGTTGCCGTCTTCTCGTCGGTCTCCCGTGGGGGAGGGGGGTTGCCGTCTTCACGTCGGTCTCCCGTGGGGGAGGGGGGTTGCCGTCTTCCCGTCGGTCTCCCGTGGGGGAGGGGGGTTGCCATCTTCCCGTCGGTCTCCTGTGGGGGGTCGCCGCCTTTTCGTCGGTCTCCTGTGGGGGAGGGGGGGTTGCCGCCTTCCCGTCGGGTCTCTCATTGGGGGGGGGTCGCCGCCTTCTCATCGGTCTGCCGTTGGAGGGGGGGGGGGGGGGTTGGGTAGCGCTGGTTTTCTAGTACCATAGAAAACCAGCAACACAAGATATTCAATAAAAATTGTATTTTATTACAAATATTGTTAACATTTCAGAATAAAATATAATATAATATATAATACTTAATTTCCTTCCTAATTCAACTTTGTCATATAAGCTTGAATACAGACTCAATGCATTTTGCTGAACAGCTTCACCTGAAGTATAGAGGCATGGATATCAAGAAACCTTTGTATACATGTGCCAACAGTGGTCACACCACTGATTCATCTCACAATATAAATCAAAGGGGAGAAAATTGCTAATGCCAGAAAGAAATATTATTTCACTGGCATGTTCTGTTGTAGTGTGCTCCAATAACATCTACAAAATGCGTTGTCTTGGTAAGCTTGTATGACAAAGTACAATTAAGGGGGAAATTATATTTGACAGGTGATTGCCAGACCGTTGTTCCTAATTTTTACAGACAATCTATTGACTGGAATGGTACCAGCTGATTGGAGAAAAGCCAATGTAGCACCAATATTTAAAAAGGGCCCAAAAAACATCCCTGGGAATTACAGACCAGTTAGCCTAACATCAATAGTATGTAAACTCTTGGAGGGGATGATAAGGGACTATATACAAGATTTTAGTAATAAGAATGATATCATTAGCAGTAATCAGCATGGATTCATGAAGAATCGTTCTTGCCAAACCAATCTATTAACCTTCTATGAGGAGGTGAGTTGCCATCTAGATAAAGGAAGGCCCGTAGACGTGGTGTATCTGGATTTTGCAAAAGCATTTGACACAGTTCCCCATAAACGTTTACTGTACAAAATAAGGTGCGTTGGCATGGACCATAGGGTGAGTACATGGATTGAAAACTGGCTACAAGGGCGTGTTCAGAGGGTGGTGATAAATGGGGAGTACTCAGAATGGTCAGGGGTGGGTAGTGGGGTTCCCCAGGGTTCTGTGCTGGGACCAATCCTATTTAATTTGTTCATAAACGACCTGGAGGATGGGATAAACAGTTCAATCTCTGTATTTGCAGACGATTCTAAGCTAAGCAGGGCAATAACTTCTCCGCAGGATGTGGAAATCTTGCAAAAAGACCTGAACAAATTAATGGGGTGGGCGACTACATGGCAAATGAGGTTCAATGTAGAAAAATGTAAAATAATGCATTTGGGTGGCAAAAATATGAATGCAATCTATACACTGGGGGGAGAACCTCTGGGGGAATCTAGGATGGAAAAAGGACCTGGGGGTCCTAGTGGATGATAGGCTCAGCAATGGCATGCAATGCCAAGCTGCTGCTAATAAAGCAAACAGAATATTGGCATGCATTAAAAGGGGGATCAACTGCAGAGATAAAACGATAATTCTCCCGCTCTACAAGACTCTGGTCCGCCCGCACCTGGAGTATGCTGTCCAGTTCTGGGCACCAGTCCTCAGGAAGGATGTACTGGAAATGGAGCGCGTACAAAGAAGGGCAACAAAGCTAATAAAGGGTCTGGAGGATCTTAGTCATGAGGAAAGGTTGCGAGCACTGAACTTATTCTCTCTGGAGAAGAGACGCTTGAGAGGGGATATGATTTCAATTTACAAATACTGTACTGGTGACCCCACAATAGGGATAAAACTTTTTCGCAGAAGAGAGTTTAATAAGACTCGTGGCCACTCATTACAATTAGAAGAAAAGAGGTTTAACCTTAAACTACGTAGAGGGTTCTTTACTGTAAGAGCGGCAAGGATGTGGAATTCCCTTCCACAGGCGGTGGTCTCAGCGGGGAGCATTGATAGCTTCAAGAAACTATTAGATAATCACCTGAATGACCGCAATATACAGGGATATACAATGTAATACTGACACATAATCACACACATAGGTTGGACTTGATGGACTTGTGTCTTTTTTCAACCTCACCTACTATGTAACTATGACACATGACAAACTGAGAATCTAGATGGACAAGACATCTAGATTCTTCTATTATGTTTTGAGTTATTCCTTATGATGTAATTATATTGCTGTACTCTATTTTATTATTATAATTTTAACAATATTTGTAATAGACATTTTATTGAATATTTTGATGTTGCTGGTTTTAGATGGTACTAGGAAAATCCCATACTTTTGCTATATTTGGTTCTGACTACATGAAGAGATAAGGTGCCATCATCTACCCATCAATATGGTATGACTGGAGGTTAGAAGCTGACCAATGACCAGTCAAAATGGAGTGTTCACTTTTGCACACAATCATGTATTCTTTTATCAATCTTTACAATTACTTGTATTTCAACCACTGGCATATTGTACAATTACCTTGAGTCTCTGGATTGCGCAACTGGGATGGGATATCATGAATTTCCAGCATCCATTCACCTTCCGCTTTTTCTCCCCAGCAATGGACGGTCATAAACTCCCAGTTCTTAAATCCTTCATTGGAGTAATCAAATGTCCTGTAAAAAGATCAGCTGTTAATTTGATGAAAACTAAATTTTAATCTGCACTCACCAACCTATTCACAATTTAAAAGTTCTGAGCCAATGATAAGTCCACACTAAGCTCTTGCTTGAGCAAAGTACTGTAAAATGGTCATCAGTGGAAGTTGAGACTGCACTTTACACTATGAGTGCATGGTTCAATCAATCCTAAGGTCCTGCTTGATGATGCAATAATAAGTGGGTAACAGATATTTAAATTGGGGTTTAATAACACCAAGTCTTACTGCTGCAGACTTCGATACTAAGCAAATTTCCATGTCTGCTTCTCTTCTCAAGCTGCGGTTGCTTTAAAATTCCTTCTCTCCAGGAACCCCTTTCCTTGGTTGCTTTCTTCAAAGTGGCTTCATCCTCTTACAGAAACCCATGGAGCCACCTCTATATGCATGCTCCCAACTGAGTAATGTAGCAGCAATGGCCCCCGCAGAACCGCCAGCAGCGGGCTCCCTGCAGAACCGCCAGCTACGGCGGACGGCAGCGGCTCCCCGTAGCACAGCCGGCAGCGCCCCCCCGTAGCAAAGCCGGCAGCGGCTCCACCCACCTCCAAGCCAATGATACGGAGGAAAGGGAACTTGAACTATCCCTAGTGCCCTGTTTGGGTGAAGAGCTCAGGGAGTGCATTCTACCACCCGCAAGTTTAGTGAAGGGACACTGAGTGACCTAGAGCTGGAGGTGACAAATAATGGAGAAGTACTTAAAAAAATGGATTAAACACCATTTTAACTCTTGTAAATTGTATAGTGATTGTGTGCTTTCAGCTTCTGTTTTGGAATCAACATTACATGCACACAGGACGTTTTTACAGCTGCTGTTAGGGGCATTTGACGTTTTTTTAACTGCCTCTAAAAGCCCCTCCATGTTAGCCTATGTGTCCATGCACACAAACTGTCAGAGGAATAAGCGTTTAGGGGCAGTAGAAAAAAAAAAAAAACACAGTCTGTGCTTCCAGGAGCAGTAAAAACGAGCTGTAAAAACAAAAACCTGGCTAAATGCATCTAAACGCGCCAAGCTGCGTTTGACGTTTTTATATTATAGGGAGTGTTTTTAATGAAAAAACGCTAACGCCAAAAAAAAGTGCAATAATGCTAATGTAAAAATGCAGCTATACGTGCAAAGACTGGTGTCTTTAGGGGGCTGGAGAACTGTAGTCACACTGTGTAAGAGGTGATTGGAGAAAAGGGACAAATCCCCCCCATCCACACAGGCAAAGGAAGGAACATGCAGAGCTGTATTCTGAAAAAGCTGTGTGCTTATCTCCTCCCCGACATAAATTTTAGCTCATGTTATCTCATGTGTCGGGGGAAACTTGTCAGAAGTGACTCTGCTAACAGAGGAACGAAGCACGAGAGAGAAATGACACTTAGAGCTTTGGGGTGAGACAAGCAAATACTACCGATAGATGTGCTTAGTTCAAATTTCATGACTGGGGTTTACAACCACTTTAATGGCACCACAATGCAGTAAGGCATGTTTTGTGCATTGCAATAATGTGTCAGACCTAAAACAAGGCAAAATGTGTGTCCCTATCAGAGAGCTTCCCTTCATTTCCTGTCGCTGTAAATATGGAAGGGCAAATTTTCCTAAAATATACATGTAAACCCTTCCCTACTCCATTCGGAGCTATAAAAATTCTTTAGGTTGAAGCAGGCTTCATCTGGAACTTACCTTCTTGCCAACAGCTGGGACTTTGTCCCCGATGGGGAAATGAGGTTGATTTGCAGGTCTCCTCTTCGTGGATGTGTTATGGTGACTCTGACAACAACATGCTCTAGGTATGCCACATGTTGCGCACTGTTATCTCCGCACGCACTGGTCTGGGTTGTAGTGCGAATCAGCTGGTCAGCTCTGATGAACCTGCAGAAAGGTATACACAGGTGAATAGATTCCATATTATAAAACAATGAAAACTGACATTTAAATTTGGAAAAAAATTATATGCAATACCACAAGCTTTTTATGCAATGCATCATTAACATTGTTGCACCCTCCAGTGTGTGCTAGAAGTTATTGTAGACAAGCCATACTCTCACATTTAAGCTGGTGAGTCTTAACTGGATCTGGGTTAATTAGAGGTCCGGGCTGGGTGACTCATCTCAGCAGCTCTATGGTGGCTCCCCTTGTTTCCAGAGTGTTGGAGAACTCTCTGGAAGACAGTGGGTGGGGACTAGGAGGGGCTACTCAGCATATTTAGAGGTCTCTGGCCAATCCCTGGGAGGGAGACTTTAAATATCGATGAGTCATGCCAGCAGGGGCAGGAGGGTGGAAGATGGAGATGCAGTGTTAAGGAGGCTATCTGTGACCCTTGAGAGGGTGTCCTGCCTCGGGCTGAAGCTTGGGTGCTGGAAGGTGTTGTGGAAATGTTATTATGTGTGTTGTATAGATTGTCATCTGTCTCCCTGTGTCTGATTTAACCAAGGAGCGCTCTTAGCAGAGTGCACTTGGGTTGAATTGGGACCAGTGATAAAACCGTCAGTATGAAAACCTTCTCATGGGCTTGGAGACGTGTTCTGTGTGTGTGGGCGTTTGCCAGTTTGTAAGTATCAAGCGCAATGCGCTGGGCTTCCTGCCTTCAAATGACTATGCACATTAGAGAAGTGAAGTCCGCATAATGAGAAAAACACATATCTCTGTTGTGGCTACGCTATCCTTTTTGGATACATATCTGCTTTTATAAGAAGTTGTTGATATCCGCCTTGTTGGTATACTTGTATTGTACATTGACAACAGCAATAGCAATGTCCCCGCAGATCTTCTCAAGCCTGTAGGAACAAGTAGAATGATCTTACTAGATACTGGTTACTCTGAGTAGTATTGAGTGGGCTCCATGCTGACCAAAATGGTTTATGTGCATGTATGTGGCTGGGCGGAGGGCAGTGTACATGCCTCAAGTGGATGAGACATGTGTACTTCTCCCTCCCACGCCTGTGGATACCCTCCCCTTTAGTGTTGTCATTTCTTGTGTGGTCATATATCTATATCTCTCTCTCTATATATAATATATATATATATATATATATATATATATATATATATATATATATATATATATATATATATATATATATATATCTATATATATATATATAGAGATATATATATATATATATATATATATATATATATATATATATATATATATATATATATATATATATATATATATATATATACACACACACATACATACACACACATAGTACTGCAGTATTTCATATAGTACAAGTACCATGCTGTATGTATAGACAGGATACAGATAAGATAGAATCTTTTTCGGCATAAAAAAAAAAAAAAAAAAAAAGGAGGACTGCATTTTCAGAATATAGCGGGATACTCTGCTTGTAAATACAACTAATATTATTACAGTTGGCTTTAAATTTGGTTTAGAAAGCATCAATACACTGAAACAACATTAGGCAGCAGGGAAGTGATGACTAGGGAGTCCAAGCCGTGAACAGAGTTGGGATATCCAGCCCATGCACCAGAAAAATACGGCGTTAACCCATCAGATTCATAGATGCCTGAACAATTTCCAGGATATATACACGTCACCAGATTATACATTCTGGACACGTTTAAATGGGATTTATAAAACTATCCATATTTAATGTAAATATTCAGTAAGCCCTAGACATTTCTTTTTTTTACATACAGTATGTCGGCACATTTTTATGAATATAAAATGTAACAAATTTATATAAAATAAATATCACACATAAAATACACACATATACACGCCCTAGGCATTTTACTACACAACCTCTTCTGCCGTGCGGCTCCGATCTTTCTAGCTGCAGGCTTGTAACTTTTAAACCCTTCATTCAATGACTGGTCAACAGATCTGGGAGTGTATATTATACCCCCCTATACCAGGAAAGAGGCAGAAGCAACAGGACAATAAATATCATGCTTTGCTCTTGCCGCCATATTCTGAGTACATTTACAGCTATCATCCAATTCCCTCCTATATGCTGTGTGAATTCCCCCCCCCCCCCCCCCATAAAGATCCTCAACTAAAGGATCTGCATGGAACTTTATCTCACTACCGATTTGTAGCATGGCGGCTATAGCACCATGGCCAAACCAATCAAATTTCTTTCCGTCTAGAGTTGTTACCTACTCCCTGAGTGTTTTTTGGATTTTCAGAAGGAAGCTGTTACTTCTGTCCAATCAACTGTGGGCTAGGCAAAATACCATTTGTGCTACATGGCCATATCAGGTCAGCGATGTCATGCATTCCCAACCCCCTTTGTGTATGTGTAGCTATTGGGCAGTTCATGGGGCAACAGTGGGCTAGGAGTGACAGTTTCCTTTCGGGTTCGGTTTAGAGCTCATCCTTAATCCCAACCAAAGTGCTCTGTAGCATGCCCAATATTGTGATAGTTAACATCAGGATATGCATTGAACTTTATCTCACTGCCAATATGTAGCATTATGGTGGCTATAGCACCATGGCTCCACATGGCAAGGATTCCCTTTCCACTAAAGATGTTGCCTACTCCCTGAGGGTTTTGTGGGTTGTCAGAAAGAAACTGTCACTCCCGTCTAATCAACTGCAGTCAGGATAAAATACAGCTCATGCAACGTGACCATATCAGATAAATATCATCACGCATCCCCACCCACTTTTGAAAGCCGGGGCAGTTGATTGGGTGGCAGTGGGCAGGAGTGACCCCTTTCTTTCAGGTTCAGTTCAGACCAAACCCAAGCTTATCCTTTGTCCTACCCAAACAGTTCTGTAGCATGTGCAACTTTGTGATATTCAACTATAGGGCCTCCATGGAGCTTTATCTCACTACCAATATTTGGCAATGGCACCATGGTCCAACAATTCAAACACTCTTCTCACTAGACACACTATCTAATCCCCTGGAATTTGTCTTTGTGGACTGAGTTTGTGTGCAAGTTTTCACACACAGTCCAGCACAACATACTAAACACAACATACTAGCAGGCTCAGTGGGTCCTAACGAAGGATGAACTTGCCCAGAACGGGTTTTGACTAATCCCGGAGGGCAGCGGTCACTCCTGCCCAGTCAGCTGTGGCCAGGGCAAAATACCACTCTTGAATCACCATCCCCTTGTGCAGCTGTGGAGATGTTGATTGGGCGGCAGTAGGCAAGAGTGAAAGCTTCCTTCCGAGTTTGGACCGGACCAAACCCAATATCATGCTTGGTCCAAACTAAACTGCTCTGTAGCATGTGCAACATTGTGATATTCAACATTAGTGTCTGCATGGAACTTTATCTCAAATACCAATATATGGCATCATGGCATCCACAGTACTATGGCCCAACGCTTCAAGGATTCCCTTTACCTTCCTACTAGACACAACTATCAACTCCCTGAATTTTTTGTAGGATGTCAGAAGGAAGCGGTCTCTCCCATCCAATCAACTGGTCAATGATATTATGCATTCCCACCCACTTGTGCATGTGTAGCTGCGGGGCAGTTGATTGGGTGGAAGTGGGCAGGAGGGACAGCTTTCTTCCAGGTTTGGTTTGGACCAAACTCAAGCTCATCCTTTGTCCTACTGTTTTGTAGCATGTGCAACATTGTGATATTCAACTATAGGGTCTCTGTGGAGCTCTCTCTCACTTCCAATACTTGGCAATCGCACCATGGCCCAAAAATGTTACCTTTCCCTTCCCACTAGACACTCTACCCAACCCTCTGGGATTTTTGTGGGCTGTCTCTGGGCACAAGTTTGCATGCACAGTCCAACATAATGTACTAACAATGTACTAGCAATGTACTAGCAGGCTCGGTGGGTTCTAACGAAGGATGAACTCCGTTTGGTCAGAACTTAGGCTCAAACTAAACCCAGATGGAAGCTGTCACTCTCCCCCAATCAACTGTGGCCAGGGCAAAATACCACTCATGCTGTGTGGCCATATCAGGTCATTGACGTCATGCATCCCCATTCCCTCGAGTTAGTTTAGCTGCGGGGAAGTAGAATTGGCGGCATTGTGCAGGAATGATCGCTTCCTTCCGGGTTCGGTTCGGACTGGACCATACCCAAGATCATCAGTCCTACCCAAACTGCTCTGAAGAACATGCAACATTGTGATATTCAACATTAGTGTCTGCATTGAACTTTATCTGACTACCAATATGTGGCATCATGGTGGCCACAACACCATGGCCCAACAATTCAAGGATTTCTTTCCCACTAGACACATTATCTACTCCCTGAATTTTTTGTGGGATGTTGAAAGAAAGCTGTCACTCCAACCCCATCACCTGTGGTCAAGGGCAAAATACTGCTCATATCACGTGGCCATATCGGGTCAATGATGTCATGCAGCCCTACCATCTTGTTTATGTGTAGCTGCAGGTGATGGGGTTGCAGTAGGCAGGCAAAAGTGACAACTTTCTTCCGAGTTCTGTTTGGAACAAACCCAAGCTCATCTTTAGCCCTAACAAAACTGTTCTGCGGAATGTGCAACATTGTGATTTTAAACATTAGCGTCTGCATGGAACTTTATCTAACTACCAATATGTGGCATCATGATGGCTATAAGCACCATAGCCCAAAACTTTATGGATTGTCTTCCCACTTATAGGGACCATCGACTTTTTTTGTTGGTTGCCTCTGGACACAAGTTTGCACACACAGCCCACAACATACTAGCAGGCTCAGTGGGTTTTATGAAGTGTGAGCTCAGGGTATGGCTTGAACTTGGATTTCGACTAAACCCAGAAGCAAGCAGTCACTCTCGTCCAATCAACTGTGGCCAGGGAAAAATACTGCTTGTGTTCCATTGCCATATCAGGTCAGTGATGTCTTGCACTCCCACCCCTTTCTGTACGTGTAGCTGCAGGGCAGTTGACTTGGACGGCAGTGACAGCTTCCTTCCAGGTTCAGTTTGGACCAAACACAAGTTGGTCCTTGATCCTAAACAAACTGCTCTGAAGCATGTCCAACATGTATATTCAATATGTTAATTTTGGTAATGTTCTGTGCAAGTCTCTACCAACTTGGCTCTTGAAGGGAAACGAGAAAGTCAAGAGCAGGGGCTGGTATACTGTATTTTATAGAGCTGTATACCATCTTGGGGTTTTATAAATACTAGTAAATATAAAATGCTTTTTACCATTATGAAGACATAAATGCAAAGAAAATGCAACCTTAGTTCTGCTCAACTATATGCTCTGGTACCCGATTCTACAATGACCACTAATGCCCAAAGCAATTTAAAACGTTTAGTCGAAGGAAAATATATATCACACAGACATTTTTAGTCATGTTTGTTTTGCACAATTCAAAACCGAAAATGCGTCTCCCCTACTAAGTATTCAAGAAAGCCCAACATGCAACCCCAAAATAAAGCAGGTAGTTCAACAATGATTTTGAAAGGAATCTCTTCCTGGAAACTTTCAACCATGTAAGTGCAGCATATATCCATAGTAGCTTGCTGCCACAACCTACACAACTCCAAAATATGCCCCTTCCTAACCAATGACAACAAAAAGCTTCTAACTCACTCACTGGTCATCTCTCGCCTTGACTAAAGTAACTCCCTCCTCATCGGCTCACCTTTACATAGGCCATCACCCTCTTCAGTCCATCATGCTGCCAGATTCTTCTACCTTACCAACTGCTCATTGTCTGATGCTTTTCTCTGCCAATACCTCCATTGACTGCAAATCACTTAACCAATAAATTCAAAGTGCTAACAACTTACAAAGCCACCCACAACTCTGCCCCCAGCTACATCACTAACTTAGTCTCAAAATACCAAATCGCTCCTTTCATTCCTCCAGCTCCCTTGTTACCCCTTCTTATGCATACCTCAAGGACTTCTCCTGAGCCTCTCCCATCCTATGGAACTCCCTAACCCAATCTGTCCAACTATCTCCTACTCTATTCTACTTTTAGACAATCCCTGAAAACCCTTCTCTTCAGAGAAGCCTATCCTGCCTCCACCTAACAACTGTATATTAATTTTCTCCATCAGCCCATCCCCCCACAGTTATTACCTTTTGTATCACCTGACCCTCACTTTTAGATTTGTAAGCTCTAACAAGCAGGGCCCTCTAACTCCTCCTGTATTGAATTGTAGTGTAACTGTACTGTTTGGCCTCACGTAAAGCGCTGTGCAAACTGTTGGCACTAAATAAATCCTGAATAATAATAATAGTAGTAGCAAAGTCCCCTAAACCTTTCAGTGTGCTGCGTTATCTCCATTAATTAAAGCAGGTGACATGTATGTGTACATGCTTAGCATGTTTTTCAAGGTATCCTTGCCACAACGGCACCTTCAAAGTACCTTTGCCAGAATGATGTCAGCCTCCAGCTCCATCATAGGCATTCACTTTTGGGATGTTCTGCCCCCTTTCAGCAACTCCATGCAGCTATCGACTGTGCATACTTATGTGTACTGCCAGTGGAAGAGGGGATAGAGGAAGTAGACACATCCAAGATTGAACTGGCCTCAGAGGGAGCAAGAGTATTGTGGCATTTGTCGCTATACAGAGTAAGCATGCAAATATTGGTGTATTGATGAATTACCAGACATTTGGAGAACTTTGGCAATTGGGTTTGGCGTTTTTTGGCGAGGAGATGGGAGTTTACTTCTGCTTTAAAGCACAACTCCAACCAGACTACGAGCCTCTATTAGGGACAACCCTATTGGAGGAGCTTCAAGCAGTATGTAATGAGAAAAAACAATATCAAAAAGTATTCTTTTACTGATAGAATAGTAGATGCATGGAATAGATTTCCAGCAAAGGCAGTGACTCAGTCATTAAGTAAATTTAAATATTCCTGATATAAACTTAGTTCTATCCTCAGAGAACCCCCCCACCCAAAAAAAGGTGACTTGATAGGTCACTTAGTCTCTTACTGTTGCCACTCTTCTAAGTTTCTATAAATTGTCTCCAGTGAGGACAACAAATATTTACAGCAGAGTGGAGAAATGTTAGAACTTTTCATTGGGGTCTGCTCCTTCCTTCCTGGTGGTAATGCTGGGCCTTAATTTCTTGTGTAGATGTCAAAGGAAGGGAGAGAAAATCTCCCCACTGGAGTCGCAGACAACCCAACAAATTTTAACTCTTCCCCTTAACATCAGAGCTTACCTTGGCCTTCGGTCTGAGGCTCCTATACAGGCATGTTGCGATGGCACGGATTTCCATTTCTTGGCTTCAACGACCATAGCTTCGGCATCCACCAATCCAAAGCCATAAAGATGGCTGACTGAAAAGAATAAAAGTCTGACAAATCTGGTCTTTTGCACTATAAAATTCAGCCCACCCCCAAGCTTTTACGTAGAGATCAGCCACAAATTCCATTATGGATTCCTCCTCCATTTGAAACTCTATGCCTTCCTATTGGCTAGTGAGTCCACCTATCGTATTTGGTGGTCATTATGGAGGCAAAAGCATTGGGAGGACACCAGAAATTGACAAGCCTGGGTTATAGGGCTATTTTGGCACAGTGAAATAAAACAAGTATATGGCACTTGGAGGTGTCTGCTTTATGAACTTCAGGCCACCTTAAGCCGGCCATTGATGGTTTGAATCTTGGCCAGTTCAGCAGGTACTGGCCAAGATTCAAACTATCTATGGGCAGGCAGAATGTACCCAAGTCCACCCAAAGATCAACTTGGGAACAACCAGCTTGTCGTATTTTCGGCATGCGATTATTACCAGTGGCTATAGCCTCTAGCAATAATACCATGCTCTCCGGGCAGGGACGGATCCCCACCAGGAGAACACAATAGCTCCGCAGGAGGGATTCCCTCATCAACATTGACTGTGCTGATGGGGGGGGGGTGTGTCCTTAACATCTATGGGAAATGGAAAGAAAGAGGGCGCACCAGCCTAGTGCATTATCCTACATAGATTTATTGATGTTAAGAGATACAAACTTCTCACAAACATGAGATTAAAAAGTTCGCTTAGACTAGCCACTCCTCCATAGCTCGATAGTCCTGAAATCGACAGTCTCCAGACAGTAGGGGTTCCTGCTGGCTTACGCGTTTCAAAGGATCATCCTTCTTCCTCAGATGCTGTAGGATAACGCACTAGGCTGGTGCGCCCTCATTCTTTTCCATTTCCTATTCTTGAGTTACGTAACTGGCTTGTGCATAATAACCAAGGGCATTATCAGATTTTGGTCTGCAGTGTTTGTTTTTATCTACAGGTTCCCTTATTTGCATAGGAAGTTTTTTTGGTGAAAGTGAACTATCCCTTTAATGGAAATCAGCACTAACAGAATTGTTGAAGCTGCTATTGCCATTTGCCTGTTTGTCATACTAAGCCAATGGCTTCAATGCTGTCTGAACCAATGGCCAGAACAAATATGCAGCTCATGAGTTCTGACAATATTCTGAATTTTCTGATTTGTAGACTTGTTCTGGATCAGGCTCAATGTAATATAGAGGCCAGGTAAGTAGCATTTTGAGAAAGGTGCTGTGTAATGGTAGCTACTATATTTTTATGTTTTGGAAAGCACATGAGAAACCTAGTTGACCTAAAATTACTGATTGCTTGTCTTGGGGCAGTGACCGAAAGTATTCAAGACTAGAACTAACCCAAAATAAATTATAATTAAATGAAATAACGTAACGAAATAACAAATTTGAAAAACTTGTATTTGGAAATGAATTAGAAAAAAAAGAAAATGAATTAGGAAAATGTTTGAAAATGAGTTTGAATTAAATTTAAATTGGAAACATATTGCAATAAATACAGTAAGGTATAAAAGTTAAAAAAGAACATGCTAAGAATAGAATAGAAAAAATAGATTCAAATATAACAGAATAAACATAGCCTAACAAATATAGCCTTCTTCCAAAATTCTAATCAATTCGAAAATAACGAATATACTAACCGAATCCGAATCTACGAACCAATTCCGAAAAATAATCATTCTAACATAATATGACAAAACGACATTCTATTAAGTAGAACTATAGACAAAACTTATTTTTCATTTAGGATAGAGCAACAGATTCATTTTTAATAGAGTAAGGATTATAACCTGTATCATATTTGTTTTCTCCATCTGTGTCCCATTGCGGCGATTTCCCTTCACTTCCTGTCCCATAGCCAAACTGGAAGTGATAAGAAATCCCTCCAATCTAAAAGGAATTCCTTGGGGACCCCCAGATAAGCAGAACCAGTGTCCCTATTGGAATATTTCCCCCCTCTATTACTTTTCTAGGGAAAGCCCAAAATGAGTGATTTTCTTTTATTTTCACTTTCAATGATAGTAGTAAACAGGACAAATAGAGAGGATGAACTTTACCCCCCTTCACAACCAGGCAAATTTTGGCCATACGGCACTGCGTTACTTTAACTGACAATTGTGCAGTCATGCAATGCTGTACATAATTATATATATTTTTTTTCCCCCACAAATAGAGCTTTCGTTTGTTGGTATTTGATTACCTCTGCGTCTTTTATTTTTTGCGCTATAAACAAAAAAAACCCAGACAATTCAAAAGAGAAAAAAAAAAAAAAAATCACAATATTTTTTACTTTCTGCTATAAAACATATCCAATAGAAAAAAAAATGAAAAAAAAAAATCTAATTTCTTCATCAATTTAGGCCAAGATGTATTCTGCTACATATTATAGGTAAAAAAAAAAAAAAAAAAAAAAAAAAAAAAAAAAAAAAAAAAAAAAAATCGCAATAAGCGTACATTGATTGTAGATGCTATAACTTTTGCGCAAACAAAACTATGGGGGATTTATATACCGGAATTTTTATGTATTTTTTTTATACTAGTAATGGTGGCAATCAGCGACTTATAACAAGGCTACCATTTTGCAGCGGACAATCTGACATTTTTGACACTTTGTGAAAATCAGTGACACGAATACAGTGATGATCAGTGCTAAAAATATGCACTGTCATTGTACCAATGACACTGGCTGGGGAGGGGTAAAACATCTAGGGCGATCAAAGGGTTAAATGTGTGCCTAGCCAGTGTTTTTGTGTACACAGTGTACTGATTTTACTAAGGGATATGCTGCTTTGCAGGGAAACAAAATCCAGCACATCCCTGCTGTCAGGACGGAGCTCTGCTCTGTCTGGCCTGTCTCCTCGCCGATAGCACACCACGGCTGTTGGAGGTCCTCACAGGGCTGGAGGATATGTCCAGCGGTCCGCCCCCAAACTCACATCACTTCTGCCCTATACCCGCAGGGTCCCGAAAATTCTCCTACAGCCCTGTGAGTACCTCCAGGGGCTGTGGTTTGCTATTGGCGGGACAGGGACACTGCAGATATGGATTTGACTAGATATTTACAGTATATACTCGAGTATAAGCCGAGTTTTTCAGCACATTGTTTTGTGCTGAAAAAGCCTCGGCTTATACTCAAGTCACTTTGCCCATCTGCAGCCTCATGCGCCTGATTCTCCTGGTGCTGTGAGGTCAGTCTAATCGGCGGCCATGCAGTGTAACAAAGCCCTGCCTTCTCCTCCTCCTCGTCCGTGATAGGCTGACTCACTGCTGGGAAACTGAATCAGTGTTCCGTCACGGACGAGGAGGAGGCGGGGCTTTGTTACACTGCACGGCCGCCGACTAGACCGCATGTCACAGCGCCGGGCGATCAGGGACATGAGGCTGCAGATGGACACAGTGAGATGGCACAGTGGGGCATGCAGATGGCCACAGTGGGGCATGCAGATGGCCACAGTGGGGCATGCAGATGGCCACAGTGGGGCATGCAGATGGCCACAGTGGGGCATGCAGATGGCCACAGTGGGGCATGCAGATGGCCACAGTGGGGCATGCAGATGGCCACAGTGGGGCATGCAGATGGCCACAGTGGGGCTGCAGATGGGCATTGTTGACCCTCTTTTCCACTTACAGTAGCTGCTGCATTTTCCACCCTAGGCTTATACTCCAGTCAATACGTTTTCCCAGTTTTTTGTGGTAAAATTAGGTGCCTCGGCTTATATTCGGGTCGGCCTATACTCGAGTATATACGGTACTTTGCGAGTTGATAACATTTTATTAAACTGCCTATTGCTGCACTACATGGCACTTCGCTTTCTTTACTGCGTTCACACACACACAGGAGCAGTGGGGAGAAAATCGCATGCGATTTGGACAGGAAACATTTCATTCCTGTTCAAATCGTATGCGATTCTTTGCAGTGTGATTTGGACCCATTCAATTTGTATGGACGCAAATTGCATCACAGAGTATCGTTATTCGGCATCAGCGAGTACTTGACTAAAAACATCGGTACTCCAGGGAGGTGCGGTGAGGTGAGTGGCTGGTGAGGCACTGGCTAGTATCAGAGCCAGATACACACAGGTTACATACGCCGCAAACGTTGGAGCAAGAGCAATAATTCTAACTCTAAACATGTAACCTGTAAACATTTCTAAAGCGCCGCCTACGGAGATTTTTAAGTACCGAAGTTTGGTGCCGTTCCACGAGTGTGCGCAATTTTAAAGCGTGACATGTTAGGTATCTATTTACTCGGCGTAACATCATCTTTCACATTATACAAAAAAAATCCTGCTAACTGTAGCGTTTTTTTTGTTTTGTTTTAGGATTCATGAAACAGTTTTTTCCCCCCCCCAAAAAAAGTGTTTGAAAAATTGCTGCACAAATACTGTGTAACATAAAAAAGTTGCAAGGACCACCATTTCATTCCCTAGGGTGTCTGCTAAATATATATATATACACATATACACACACACACAAATATATATACACATAGGGCTCAAAATTTCAAGTCCTAAGCTACTAGCCAGTCCTTAAGGATTACTCGCCACCAGTTGCCCCACCCAACCCCTACCATGCCCCGCCCCTAAACATGTACTCAAATGATCTCATAAAATGACACTTAAATGTTTTATGCACGATTAAGTTACAAAAATAAAAATCAACAACGCCTTGCCAGTGCAGCCTCAACCTGTGCCCAATACAGCGTGACCTGTGCCCAATGCAGCCTCAACGGTGCCCATTACTGCAGCCTCACCTGTGCAGAGGAAGAGGTGAGCCGTCCGGATCAGCAGAGATCGGGATTGCCTGCTGCAATAGCTTTCATTTGAATTTCCCGTGTTCCCGGAGCTTACCATCACATAGCCCCACCTTTTGGCCGGGCGCCTTTGATAGACAGAACACCGGTCCAATGCGGGACGTGCAACGTCAAAGGCGCCGGG
Organism: Aquarana catesbeiana; assembly: GCA_037953035.1. NCBI lineage: Eukaryota > Metazoa > Chordata > Amphibia > Anura > Ranidae > Aquarana > Aquarana catesbeiana. Next base: position 5,658 of record JBBHAA010004066.1, on the reverse strand, counting down.
GCCAAGAGGTGGGGCTGTGTGACGGTGAGCTCTGGGAACACGGGAAATTCTAATGAAAGCTATTACAGCGGACAAATCTCTGCTGATCCGGACGGCTCGCCTCTTCCTCTCCTCTTCCCCTGGCTGGGAGACCGTGCCGGCGGGGCTTGCTCGCCCCCCCCCCCTCACTCTGAGCCCCATGCTCGGCAACAGCCATTTTCCACTGTGTGGGAGTAGAAGATTTGAGGGCTGAGAGGTGGATATATCTATCTAAAATGTTTGGTGGTTTCTGAGTAATTTTCCAGCAAAAAATGATGATTTTTACATGTAGGAGAGAAGTGTCAGAATTGGCCTGGATGGCAAGGGGTTAATTACCATAAGTAATATACAATTATTATATATTGTTTTTAAGGTAATTTACTATATTTTCAAAATCTATACTCAAGCAGGTGGCTCAACGGACAAATTATTGAAATTTGAAGTTATAACTTCAAACCAATAAATTCACAGTAAATAGATCAATAATAAATGTTATAACCTATAGCATAATACAGGATTTAGCTTGATTTTAACAGTACCTTTTCAACAGGCAGCAGATTCTCATTCTCCCTCTTAACTATGTAAGAAAAACATGGGATTGTGGGTAAATCTTATATACAAACCCATGCTTTTTCCTTCTAGTTAAGAGGGCTGGGCTGGAATGGAGCATGTGTCTTTTAGGCACATGCCCCTTCTATGACACTGCAGTGAGAGGTGTGCCTCCACTGCAGCATTTTTATTGGACAGCTTGTTCCAATGGTGCTTTACCATTGGTCCAAGGCTCCAAGCAGTCCATTGAGCTCAGTGTCTCTGACAAGACGTGAGAGGCACTGTGAGCTCATCCTCTCAGTCTGCTGCAAACAGAGTGTGCCAGCTTGTATTTAAACTGGCCACTCTGTATGTAGCTTCTGATGTAGGCTGCACAAGAGGCCCCGTATCTCTGGATCCATAGGTCCCAGGAGCCCCAAATTTTGACCAGTGGTGAGGTAGGACTTCAGCTAGGTCTCTGATCCCAGGTCGCTGAGTTACGACCCTGAAAGCTTAATCATTTTTTGTTTTTTTGATATTTTTTTTGTTTTTTTATATTCATGGCAGGCGAGGCTCTGCCTTACCTGCCTTCCCTGACTGCAAGTCCCTGGGGAACACGGCGATTAAAAATAAAAAACGGTATCTGTGTAACCCTGAAAAACAATTTTTTCTCTATTGTGAACGGGCCCTTACACTACACATGATGTTAAGAAAAAGTTTAACAATTTAACAACAGATTATGGGCCGACACCTGTAGCAGCCGAGGAATGTGCAGCGTTCTAGGATTTTAGTAACTGAAGCTGAATGAGCTCTGTCTGACCCCCTCAGCGGCCACACATTGAGATCTTTGGAAAGGCGAATGTTTTATCAGCTGAAGCTTGTGTAACATGAACACAAGTCCACGGCCGAGAATTATTTTAAATATTCTCCCTACAAAAAATGCGGATCGCGTTTCACTCAATTAGGTCAAAAGAGTTTAATGAAAACCATGCTAAACTAATTCAGGGACGAGAGCCAAGCGGTCTATGGGTAGAGCTCAGAATGAGATGCACATAATGCCTCGCACTACTAATCATCTGGCTTTCTCTGACCTTTGCGCCCGGCTCCATTTGTTCTCCAGTCGGGGGCCCGGAGGTGGACAGATCGTGACGTCTTCACCAGGAGATGTTGGACGTCTCTCCAGTTCAGCATTGGGCTGCATAAAAAAAAAAAAAGCCAAATGAGGTCCCAGAATAGGAATTCCTAATTAATGCAACTGACCCCCTTCTAGAAAACAAGTCCTTGTATAAATTTATAACAACATGGAATACTAAAAGCTACATTATTCAAAGTTTAATTACCCCACAAACCTACAATGCTGCTACAGCAATATTTTTATCTAATCTCGTACTGGCCACCATTACTACTTTATAAATTATCGAAAAAATTGGTGCTGCAGGCAACCTGGTATAATCAAACCATTAGCGCCTTTTTTTTCTTCTCAATAAAAAAGCCACCAAGGTCTAAATGATGCAAACTCCTCTAGGAACAAAGATGCTTCCTTCTGCTCTATAAAGTTTTAAAATCTGGGCGACAGGTAGTCATCTTTATCCCAAAGGTTTTGATTAAGGGTCTCCAAATTAAGGCCCCTGGGCCATTTCTGGCCCCCTATAAGATTTCATCTGGTGCTCACCTAGGGTCAGTGGCGTATCCTCAATGTTCAATGGTTGAGGTCAGCAGAGGCTGCTTATTGTCTCCACTTCTCCTGCCGCAACCAAGCAACCAACTACTTGCCCCAGCATTCAAAGGGGCACAGAGCTTTCCCCACCCAAACTTGTTCTGCCTTACAGTGGTAAGGTGTACTCTAATTTGGGGGGGGGGGGGGGGGTGGACAGACTTCGTTGGGAACCCTGATGTAAGGGGGGGGCATGGACTCCAACGGGAACCCTGACAAAAGAGGGGAGGGGAACCCTAATGAAAGAGGGGAGGGGACTCCAATGGGAACCCTTATGAAGGAGGGGCGGGGATTCCAACGGGAATCCTGATGAAAGAGGGGCGGGGATTCCAACGGGAATCCTGATGAAAGAGGGGCGGGGATTCCAACGGGAATCCTGATGAAAGAGGGGCGGGGATTCCAACGGGAATCCTGATGAAAGAGGGGCGGGGATTCCAACGGGAATCCTGATGAAAGAGGGGCGGGGATTCCAACGGGAATCCTGATGAAAGAGGGGCGGGGATTCCAACGGGAATCCTGATGAAAGAGGGGAGGGGACTCCAACGGGGACCCTGATGAAAGAGGGGCCTCCAATGGGAACCCTGATGAAAGAGGGGCCTCCAATGGGAACCCTGATGAAAGAGGGGCCTCCAATGGGAACCCTGATGAAAGAGGGGAGGAGCCTCCAATGGGAACCCTGATGAAAGAGGGGAGGAGCCTCCAATGGGAACCCTGATGAAAGAGGGGAGGAGCCTCCAATGGGAACCCTGATGAAAGAGGGGAGGAGCCTCCAATGGGAACCCTGATGAAAGAGGGGAGGGGCCTCCAATGGGAACCCTGATGAAAGAGGGGAGGGGCCTCCAATGGGAACCCTGATGAAAGAGGGGAGGGGACTGCAATGGGAACCCTGATGAAAGAGGGGAGGGGACTGCAATGGGAACCCTGATGAAAGAGGGGAGGAGCCTCCAATGGGAACCCTGATGAAAGAGGGGAGGAGCCTCCAATGGGAACCCTGATGAAAGAGGGGAGGGGCCTCCAATGGGAACCCTGATGAAAGAGGGGAGGAGCCTCCAATGGGAACCCTGATGAAAGAGGGGAGGAGCCTCCAATGGGAACCCTGATGAAAGAGGGGAGGAGCCTCCAATGGGAACCCTGATGAAAGAGGGGAGGAGCCTCCAATGGGAACCCTGATGAAAGAGGGGAGGGGCCTCCAATGGGAACCCTGATGAAAGAGGGGAGGGGCCTCCAATGGGAACCCTGATGAAAGAGGGGAGGGGACTACAATGGGAACCCTGATGAAAGAGGGGAAGGGACTGCAATGGGAACCCTGATGAAAGACGGGAAGGGACTCCAATGGGGGTCCTGATGTAAAGGTGAAATTATTAATTTGAAAAACTGATGTCATGGACCACAAATATTTGTAAAATATAAGGTGTGGCCCTTGTATTAAAAAGACTGGAGACCCCTGGTATAAATATAGCCAAAAAGTATACAGCCATGATGATGCATTATTTTTTATAATATTGAGATGTACCGCCATGTTAACTGGCTTGTTGGAAAAAGGGTGACATTTAAAATACTGGAGCTCGGTTTGCAAGTATTATGCTGAAAAAGACTACTTTTACCAATTGTGCCTCTCGCCGGTTTGTAACTGTCAGTTGTATGATGTCTCAGTTCTTGACTGGTTGGGGTCCTACCAAAGCTGGCCATACACCAATGGATTTTCGTAACATTTGTTAGATTTTCTAATGGATACTGGTGTCAAACTTTCCAAAAAGCCAATGGTTAGGAGTTAACTGGCACCACATCCCATAATGCATAAGCAAATGAATGGCTGTCAATCGAGGCAGCCCAAAAGGTACTAGGGCTGAAAGTCCCTTAGTACCTCTTGGGCTACCTCAATAGACAAGCTGGTGTCAAGTCGGCATTCGTTTTTGACTACTTATTTATTATTTATTAAAATGCTTAACCTACGCAGTCTTACCCGAAGGCCTCATTGACCGTAATGATACGAAAATTGAAAAGGGACCAGGACAGAAAATTGTTCTCAAAAGCAAGCATTTCTAACTGTGAAAGTGCTTATTGTGCGGGGAAAAAAAAAAAGAAGAAATTTGCACATATTGTAATGAAAGCTGTTTAACCATCTTGATACTGAGTACTTTCACCTCCTTCCTGCCCAGGCCAATTTTCAAGCTTTCAGCGTGGTCACACTTAAAATGACAATTGCGTGGTCATGTAACGCTGTACCCAAATGATTTTATAATTTTCTTCCCACAAATAGAGCTTTCTTTTGGTGGTACGTAATCACCGCTGGGTTTTTTATTTTTTGTTAAAAAAACGAAAAAAGACCGAAACTTTTTTTTAAAAAAAATATGTTTTTCTTAGTTTCTGTCAGAAAATTTTGTAAATAAGTCATTTTTCTCCTTCACTGATGTGCACTGATGGGGTGGCACTAATATGCAGCAGTGATGGGCACAGATAGGTGGCTGATATGCAGCACCGGTTAGCACTGATAGGTGGCACTAATGGGCAATGATAGGTGGCACAGATAGTCGGCACTTATGGGCACTGAAAGGCAGCACTGATGGTCACAAATCGGCATTACTGATGGGCACTGGCTGGTGTCACTGATAGGTACAGAGCGGAATTACTGATGGGCACTAGCTGGTGTCACTAATAGGTACAGAGCGGCATAACTGATTGGCACTGTTGAGACTGCACTGTAATCAGGGAACTGATGATCACTGCCCCGATTACCTATACATGTCTCCCCTGTGAGGAGAGCCAGTAAACGGTATCTCCTTGTCTACATGTGATCGGCAGTGATTGGACACAGCCGATCACATGCGTAAAGAGCCACGGTTGCGGCTCTTTACCGAGATCAGAGTGGCGCCATGTTCCAGGGACACAGCATGCTAGTCATTGCCGCGTTGCGTGCCCCCTTCCTGACCAGGTCATTTTTTGCGATTCGGCACTGCGTTGCTTTGGTGCGACGTTGTACCCAAACAAAATTTATGTCCTTTTTTTTTTTCCCCTGCAAATAGAGCTTTCTTTTGGTGGTATTTGATCACCTCTGCGCTTTTTATTTTTTTGCGCTCTAAACAAAAAAAGAGCGACAGTTTTGAAAAAAAAAAAACACAATATTTTGTATTTCTTGCTATAATGTCACAAATTTTTTCCACAGTTTAGGCCGATATGTATTATTCTACATATTTCTGGTGTAAAAAAAAAAAAAAAAAAAACGCAATAAGCGTATATTGATTGGTTTGCGCAAAAGTTGTAGCGTCTACAAAATAGGGGATAGATTTATGTCATTTTTATCATCTTTTTTTTTTTACTAGCAATGGTGGCGATCAGCAATTTTTATCAGGACTGTGATATTGCAGCGGTCAGATCGGACACCGTTGACACTATTTTGG
>JBBHAA010004065.1:0-60862 GCA_037953035.1 Aquarana catesbeiana | reverse complement strand
ACTCTGACATTTTTCGGCCAATTGGGGATGTTGAGACCCAAAAGAAGGTCCAGCGGGGATACCGGTAAAGGGATTTTGCATAGCTTTGAGATGAGGGCAGAGACTTCTTTCCAGTATCTGGATGTTAGGGCAGTCCCACCATATGTGCTGCAGGGTACCCTTTCCTGTGCAGTTTCTCCAGCATTGAGATGAAGTAGATGTTTGCCAATCTGGCTGGGGTGAAGTACCACTTATGGAACAGCTTTTTCCCAATGGGAGATACAGCGTGCTGCTCGAAGAGGAAGGGTCAAGGCTTTGTGCCATAGTGGGGGCTGTGGTGGAGAGTCCATGAAGGTTGACCAGAAGTTGATGGACGAAGAGGTGTGGTCTGCGGAGGTCATTGTCAATAGCTTATATACCCACGCAATACCTTTTTAACTGCTGGGTTAGGGGTGTTGTAGAGTTTCAAAATACCCTCTAGTGGGGAGTCACAATCTATGATATCCAGAGTGGAGAGGATAGATCGCAGGCGTAGATATAAGAAAAATGTATTGCCAGGCAGGTCAAATGTTTGTTGCAGTTGAGAGAATGGGTGGGGTACTGAAATGGACATAAGTTGTCCCAGGTTGGCAAGTCCTTTTTCTATCCATGTTTTGAGGGGTAAGTTAGGTGAGATCAGTTCCAGTGCTTGGATGTGGAGTTTGGAGAGGATAGAATTGGGTATGCCATTGGATTTCTGTGTAATGGCCGACCACACTCGTAACGCTGCATTTACAGATTGTAGGAAGTGACGATGAGGTTTCGAGGTGAGTACCACAGCCATCAGAGTGTGCTTCGGATTTGCATTAAGAGCTACGGCTTCAATTTGGGTCCATGTCTTGGTTGAGGTGGATGACCACTATTCTCGTAATTGATCCAGTACCACTGCTTTGTAGTATGCTTGGATGTTGGGGGCTCCCATCCCTCCATTTTGTACAGGGGATAAAAGAATGTTCTTTTTGAGTCTGGGTTGTTTATGTTGCCAAATATGTGCGTTGATTATTCCTTGTAATTGCGCTAATTGTTTGGGTAGCAAAGGTAAAGGGAGTGTACGAAACGTATACAGAATATATGGCATTAGATACATTTTGGCTTGAGCTATTCTACCAGCCCAAGAGGTAGTAGTATAGTTACTCATATCTTTGGAGATGCGCAGAAGCTTCTCTTGTAGTGCGGCATAGTTTACTTACTGTGACTTACTCGGGAAAGTTAGTTGAATTCCAAAGTACGGGAGTGATGAGCTCTTGGACCATGCGAAAGGTGTGTTTTTCGAGATGTGGCATGTAGTTTGAGGGTCAATCACCAGGTTCAGCATGGTGGATTTATCGTGGTTTATTTTGTAAAGAGACTGAACTGAAGTGTTCTAGTGTTTTTTGGACACTGGGAAGAGAGGATTGGGGATTTCTTAGGGTGATAACATCATCCGCGTAGAGACCTATTTTATGTTCAACATCTCCTACTTTGATGCCTGAAATTGCTGGTGTGGATCTGATGGTTTGCGCAAGAGGTTCCATTACCATGGCAAAAATCAAGGGGGGAAAGTGGGCACTCTTGCCTTGTACCATTAGTGATAAGAAAGGGGTCTGATGTTATTCCTGATGTCCAGACTCGGGCATTGGGGGAGGAATAAAGGTTGAGTATAGCCTTGAGGACGTTCCCTCTTGGTCCAAATTTGTACATTACTTTTTCCATGTAGTTCCAATGCACCCTGTCAAACGCCTTCTCTGCATCCAGTGAAAGGAAGAGAGAAGGTGTTTGACAGTGCTCTACCCACTGTATTAAATCGATGAGGCGTCTAGTGCCATCTGATGCTCGTCTGCCGGGTACAAATACGACTTGGTCAGGATGTATTATTAAGGGGAAAATTTTGGATAGGCGTTGAGCTAGGAGTTTCGCATAAAGTTTGGTATCAGTGTTTTAAGAGTGATATCGGGTGGTAATTGGCTGGGTTATCAGAGGGTTTGCCTGGTTTGGGTATGGTGACTATTAGGGCTTCTAGGGCTTCCTTGGGGATTTTGCTTGTAAGGGTATACTGGTTAAGAGTGTTGCATAGGTGTGGGGTAATAAAGTCAGAGAAGTGTTTTATAGTACTCGTTTGGGAAGCCATCGGGGCCTGGGGCCTTGTGGAGAGGCAATTGTTTTTAATGGCTGTACAAACTTCCTCAGGAGAGAAGGGCGTAGAAATTGATTCTAATTGTTTGGATATAGAGGGAAGGTGAATAGACGAGAGAAACACAGCGATATCTTCTATTTTTGGATTGGTTGCTTGGTCTAAGTAAGATTGTAAAGTTTGGCGTAAAATGTACTGAACTCATTTTTTTTTGTATCTTAGATTGTTGAGATTTAGGGAAAGTATGTTGAATGGTGTTTGTTTGTTGGCGTGTTCTAATGCTGTAATTTGTTGTAATTTTTTCTGTGGTGGCCGCATGTTGCTTTTTAGCTTGTGCTCCGTATTTTATAAAGAGGCCACGTGAGAAAGCTTTATGCGCATGCCAAACAATAGATTGGTCATCAAGCGAATGCACATTATCATGTTATCAAAGTAGGTCTCAATCTCGGATCGAAGCTCTCCTTCAAATGATGGGTTGGTATGGAAGGATGTGTTTAGTCTCCAAATGTTGTGACGTGTAGTCTTTTTGCCATTGAATAACGTAATGGATATTGGCGCGTGGTCAGACCAAGTGATTGTACCTATGCTCGCTTCAGTGATCGATTGAAGGAGAAATTTATCTGTTAGGAACATGTCGATCCGAGAGCAAGACTGCTGTGGGCTGGAGAAAAAGGTGTAATCTTGCTCTATATTATGGGTACATCTCCAGGGGTCGTAGAGGTCTTCATTGTGTAGTAGAGAGGACAAGGCGGAGGGTCTTTGGTTGGATTGGACGTGTCTAGGGAGTTGTCAACGATTTCGTTGAAGTCCCTACACAGTATCACTGGGTTGGTTCTATACGGGGCCAATTTGGAGGTCGGGGTGTTGTAAAATTTCTTTTGGCCAGTGTTAGCGGCGTAGAGGTTGACTAGGGTGAGACGTTGGTTCTCAATCGTTGTGGAGAGAATCAGGTACCTACCATCGTCGTCTACCTCACAATGATGTAACTGAAAGGAGACTGAGGAGCTTATTGCGATCATTACTCCCCTTTTTTTGGTGGGGCACTGGCAAAAAAGCAGTGTGGGTAGCGTTTGTGTGAGCATTTTAGGGTGTTGTCTTTGGCAAAATGACTTTCTTGTACACAAAATATGTCAGCGCAATGGGACAGTGCCTCTTTCCACAGGAGGTTGCGCTTAAAGGGGGAGTTTAGGCCTTTTACATTTAATGAGGTGATTTTGACGGCCATGATAGTGGAGAGTGCCCTGGGATGGTGATGAAAGGAGCGAGATTCCACACACACTCTCATTTCCCCCATACATAGTTGGGTCAGATATTGAGTATGTAAGTACCCAAAGTATGTCTGCTATATGCAGGACTACACTAAATACCTGTTTTAGCTAAGTGGGAATGTCGGAGGTATTAGTGTGTAGTAGGCAGTTCAATCAATATAAAGAACAGATATTTTTATGAGAAAAGGTAAATAATGAGTTAAGAACAGAAAATCAACAACTATAACAACATCAGTGTGTGTGGCACACTATAACCTGAGGGAGCTGATTCGACTCTGACTGCCCCCATATGGGATCCTGTTAATACGGAGGACCGAAAGGCCTTCTTGTTGTTGAAGGTATCGCCTTGATCATGCATCCGGTTTCGGGATGGTGGAGGGTGCGAGTGGGAGCCCCTGTTTTCCGTCTCGTTGGCAGATATGGGAATAAATCCCCCAATTGGTCAAATTTTTTGTACCCATCTTTGGGAGTAAAGATGGGAATTACTTGTTGCTGATACGTCACCAGTAGCTTGGTAGGAAAACCCCACTTTGGCTCACTAAACATGAGGACATTCGTGTATGGTGCTGGTAACGGGGTAACGGTTTAGTGGTTTTGGCTATGGGGGGGGGGGGGGGGGGGGCGGCGCAATGTGGGCAAGGAGAGAGGCAGGACAGAGCAGTATACACAGTGAGGGGGCAGTCTGTACAGACAGGCTCCCTCAATTGCTGACTGTCGCTTTTAAATTTTAATGGTCGGCTCTTTTTTCTATACTTCTATAACCCCGAGAAGGAGCTGTCATTCGAGCCCGCCAATAAGTTAAATTAAAGGGGCGGGGTCACTGGGTGATCCCCACCCCTTTGTTTAATTTAGTGGCGGGCTTGAATCACAGCTCCATCTTGGCTCTATGAAGTATAGAAGAAAAAAAGCTGACAGTCGGCATCGGCAAGTGATTCAGCCTGTCTGTACAGACTGCCCCCCTCACTGTGCATACTGCTCCGTCTTGCCCCTCTCCTTGCGCACACTCCGCGCCCCCCCCCCCCCCCCAAAAGAGGACCCGTTGTGTATCTGCTATTACATAGGGGGACCAATGATCCCCTATGTGATAGCAATAAAATCATAAAAAAAAAAAAGAGCCTCCCCATACACAGGCATACTAGGAAAAAAAAAAAATCTGGATTCAACCCCCCTCTCCATCTGAACCGACATTTCCCAGATTTTTTTTTTTTTTTATATATAAACTGCAGAGCCAGAGCTGTCAAAGAAAAGACATTCCTCAGAGCAGAGAGATAGAGAAGAGATCTCTGTTCTTTAGATCAAAGGGATGAACTTCAGTCTGTAAATGAGAGCAGTTTAACCACTTAAAACGTGACTGAAGAAACCGATGAAACAAACTGAAGGCATGTGTGAAAGAGGCGTAAAGCTTTGATTTAAAAATCAAAAATTGGAAGCAGTGTTGGTTTTAATGCACAGCTGCACCAGATTTTGCACGCACCAGTTTTTGTACATCAACCCCTATGTCTAATGCAGTCTTCTCCGTTTTTGATTTGAGGAGACACTCCTCCGATCTAACAACTGTTTCTAGTTCTTCAAAAAAAATCTGCAGTTTAACCACTTGAAGACCCAGGCTTTTTCTGGCACTGTGTTCACATGCAAGTTGTTTTTTTTAGGAAAAAAAAAATACTTAGAGATAGAGATCTAATATTTTTTTTTAAAGCAGAAGACCTAGAGAATAAATTGGATTGTGTAATTTTTTTTTAATGTCACAAGGTATTTGCGAGCAGATTTTCAAACTTAATTTTTGGAAAACAAAAATACACTTTTTTTTTTTTTGCATTAAAAAAAAAAAAAAAAAAAAAAATCCATAACCCAATTTTTTATAAAATATAAATGTCAGGCCGAGCAAATGGATAACGAACATGTCATGCTTTTAAATTGCGCATGTCTGCGCAGCGGCAACAAATAACGTAAATTTTACTATCCATAGGTGATGCTTTAAAAGCCTTTGGTTACCACTTTTTATATCTACAGAGGAGGTCTAGGGCTAGAATTACTGCCAATTATCTGATGTTTGCGGCGATACCTCACATGTGTGGGACGATTGATTAGCTGCAGGCAACATTCTGGTACAACCACTTGAAGTCAAATGATGCACCAGGTATGTGATTTGGCGGCAAATGGTTAAAGAGGTGATGCTCAGTTAGAGCGTCTGCACACATCTGCCTGAGTAGTAACATCACCAATAAAATAAAAAAAAAATATAAAAATATATAATATTTATATATTTTTTTTTTCATTGGTGATGTTACTACTCAGGCAGATGTGTGGGGTGAGGATGTTTGCAGACGCTCTCAAACTGAGCATCACCTCTTTAACCATTTGCTGCCAAATCACATACCTGGTGCATCATTTGACTTCAAGTGGTTGTACCAGAATGATGCCTGCAGCTAAACAATCATTTAGTTATTTTCTTTTTTTTTCTAGAAAATTGCTTAGAACCCACAACCTATAGATAGTCACGCTGTATTTGCGCAGCAGTCGTTTTGGGAAAAAATAAATTTTTAATGAATTTTTTTAAAAATAGTAAAGTTAGCCCAATTTTTTTTTTTTTTTTAATAATGTGAAAGATTTTACGCCATGAGAATCGTGATCTTTTTATTCTAAGCAAAAAAAATTGTGATTCTCATTTTGGCCAGAATCGTGCAGCTCTACTATACAGGAGCTCACTTTTGTGATGTCTTTCTTGGACCCACTGGCTTGTTCTAGTGAGTATTGGTGTTTGTGGTGTGCAATAGAGATGGTCAGCAGTAAAGAGACACTTAGTGGTGTGATATGGGTTTTATTTGCAGTGAGCTGTTCAGTTGTGTCTTTCCATATAACATTTTATAATACAGTGGTGCATTAATCAGCTGCCTAAGTTTGTCATCTCCCCGAATCTTATCTGCCAATCATTCCATGACACCTCCTCACACACCCATCAGCACTTCCCATCATCAACTCATACTACCTTTTATAATAATCCAGCAAGTCTGTGATGCTGGGCTGACCAGAGTCATCAAAGCTCACTCAACGTAAGACCAATTTTTTTGCCTCCAAATCAACTATCGGCCAAGAAAAAAAAAACAACATATATTTATTGTGTATCGACTGTGAAACCGACATGAGCTGTGTCCAGGTCTTCATGGCCATGAGAGGGGTCCCAGCACCCATTTGACCTATATCTAGTATAAACGGGCCCCTGTGCAATGGCCTAAGAACAGGCACCTTGTACGTAAATCTCACAGAGGGCCTCTCTGCTCATTGGAGAAGAGGCCACAGGCAGAACCTGATGGAAGCCCCAATATATATTTAAGCTACATATCATTTGTACTTATAAGGCTGCTGTTATGGCCATGTGCCAGGCATCTGGTAACACCATGACACTGACAGGGCAGACTATGACTTGATTTTTGAAGTTCTTTATGACTGTCATATGTATGGCATTGTTCATCATTTGACAAGTTGGTGATCTGCCAATAGTAGATTCATGCTGGATGTGCCACCGTTTTATCTGCTGCCTGCTTGTCCAGGTCAGAGAAACAAAGGATAAAGACAGTGCTTGAACATTCAAAAGCAAGTCATGCCCCTGATTATTTCTCTTTTTTTTTTTTTCCCTCCTGACAGGTTTCCTTTTTAGGCTTAATGCCCATGGATGCCTAAAAATGCTGTATTTTTTTGTTTTAACTGATCTAAATGTAGCTTCTTGTTTTTAATGGGCCTGTACACACAGCCGTGTAAACTGGAGCTATAGATCAATGGGGGAGTTGTATTGCTGGACAGTAATTTTATGTACATTCCAACTATTTTTTTTTCCAATAGCCAGAAATGTCTCTTCTGTGTCCCCTTTCTGATTTGACTTTATATTGTCACTTGGTTTTCTCTGACTTCATGGCTAAGCAGTGGCCAATAAGGGTGCAGTGTTTGGCACTTCACCATCAAGTCAAAGATGGTCTGCTACCCAGTAACACAATTTAAACTAAATCCGAGAGGGGCACTAAATATATTTTGTTCAGCCTATGTAAAGAAAACCTGTCAGTAGAGAAATACAAGATGTTCTAGTGCTGAGCCCCTTTAGAAAATGCTAGTGCCTTGCTTGTCTATGGCACCAATACCTCCCAACTGACCTGGAACTAACAAGCAGATCCGAATAGTCATAACTCCAAATCTACACTTCTAGAAGAAGACAGCAATAGAAGCGTTCTTGATGGCAGGTTGTCTTTAATGCAACCCGCTTTATCAATATGTCCCAGCAAAGGCATGCCTATGCAAGATGAATGCAAATACTCAACTTTTCTGCAGCACTGACTGTCGTCCTGATAGTGAGAAGTGATCCCCAGAAGTCTGATGGGAAACTGACACTTGCTGGACAGAAGATCTCCTGATTCTCGCATGGACCTCCACATCACTACTGTATCACGTAGTAGTTAGTAAGCAGAGGAAGTAAGACTACAAACTACTACACTGCAGCAAGAGCTGCGGGGAACCCATGAGATTGGCAATCCTGCAAGTGTCGCTCTCCAATCTTCTGGGTTGCCTGTAGATTCCTTCCTCTGACTACCAACTGCTACCTGGTTACAGCAGTGACAGAGGTCAATGGGAAGAACCCAGAAGATGGGCAAACCTGCAAGTGTTGCTTTCCCATCCAGTGGGTCCACAGCTTTTTTTTTTTTTTTTTTTTTCTTTCTCCTTCCAACCTGGTAAAAACCAGTGAGATACATTTCCAATCTCAAAAGTCACCTAGCAGTTCTCAATGGTTTCTCCCTTTAAACTGCACCTACTACAGAGCACAGCAGTGATGTGGATGTCAACAAAATAAATCGATGAGAGCCGGGGTTGTCTGTCTCCTGGGTCCCCAACCCCCACCCACCTTGGTGGTTTCTCTCTCCAACTTTCATCTACTACAGAGTACAGTAGTGACATGAAGGTTAGCAAGAAGAATAAGTGAGAGCTGTGGGGGACCAGGAGATAGCCAACCCTGCAAGTGTCATTTTACTATCTCCTGGTCCCCCACAGCTCTCACTTATTCTTCTTGCTAACCTTCATGTCACTACTGTACTCTGTAGTAGATGAAAGTTGGGGGGGGGGGGGGGGGAGGGGTGGTAAAAACCCAGGCAACCCTGCCAGTGTCATTTTACATTCTCCTGGTTCCCCACAGCTCTCACGTGTTGTTCTTACTGACCTCCACGTCACTGTTCTATCTTATGGTAGATGAAAGTCGAAGGGAGAAGCAACAGGGTATTGCGGGGGACCTAGGAGATTGTAAAATAACACTTACAGGGTTACCTACCTTCTGGCTTTCTCCCTCCGACCTACTACAGGATACAACAGTGACATGGGAGGTTTAGAAGAATCAGTGAAAGCTATAGGGGGCCCTGGAAATGATCAGTTCTGCAAGTGTCTGATGCCAATAAACTTCAGGACACACCATTTTTATTTTTGGCATTGGGGGGGGGCCCTCCGGATCCATACTAGACTCTAAGGGTCTGGGGTGGACCCCCATGCCGTTTTTTTTCTAAGGCAATTTTTTTAATTTAACATGCAGCTGTCAGTGGGGAACCCCGCTGACAGCTGATGACTCATCAGTTGTTAAAGATGCGGTGGCTGGCCTCCTCCTTAGCAACCAGCTATATACAGTGTGTTTACAAACAAAAAAAAAATGCATGAAAACGGAGGGTTTAAGGCTTCATGTACATGGGACGTTGTTCAACCTCTCCTGAACGATTCAACTTGACAGCTAGAAACCGGCGTCTAAAACAGACGTTTAGCCATGCGTTTACATGCCACGTTTGCAAACTGAACGCAAGTTACCGCGTTTACAAGCTGTTACAGGCATTTCAAATGCCTCTAAACCCATTTTTTTTGTGTTACAAAAAATGCTTCTAAACTCAACTGTCCAGAAACTACTATAAACGACTCTGTGTACATGTACTGATAAGATAACATAGAGGAGAGTTCAGGGGCAACTAAAAAAAAAAAAATGCCCAACTGCTCCTAAATGTCCATTTACCAGCAGCAGTGTACATGAGGCTTAAAAACGCAAAACGTGCCTGAATAGCCACATAGATGTGAACCTAGACTAAAGGTATGCCTTTGTTGGAAGGTTTTGATACAGTGATAGGGTTGCGTTTAGGAGAGAAATACAGGAGCCGCTATTGCTGACTTGCCTGAAGGTTCCATGTGCTGTCTGATTTTGGCTTCATTACTTATTGGGGTCGCTGACCTTGAGCATGTAGGCAGGCTGGGAATTTACTAGCTGCATGCTGGCTCCAGGTCAATGACTTTCCAGCTAGAGAAGTCAGGACAGCTCTGGAACTTGCACCTTAAAAAAAAAAAAAAGTCAACAATGGAAATTCCCATTGTTCTGTCATTCTAAGGTTACTTTATGTAAGTAACTCTCCATCCTAAAAGGCACACAAACCCCCTTCTTAAAAAAAAACCAAAACTCTCCCTTGTGCTCATTCATATGTATTAAGTAATAATGGTTTAAACAGAACTTTTGTACAGAAAAGGAACAGAAAACTATGATCGGGGTAAGTGCAGGGGGTGATTTTCTGGGGAAGCAAAATGTGCAAGTTCTGCCCTAGTGTGATAAATGCTACAAGCAGCAAGAGCGCCCCCAAAGAAGGTGGCCAAACTCCAGGCAAACAGCTAAACGCACACCGTTTCAGATTTGCATTTGAGTTCAGCCAGTGTTGTGACCTCGCTTTTTACTACTAAAGTTATTGAGCACTCCTCAGTCACCAGCCTGCGATTAGCCAATCAAGAGATTGTAAGCACACAGATGCTCGCTCTTTCTATAAAGTATGATTGTGCCTTTGGCTGACAGTGCCACGCTGGCCCCTTAGACCCCATTCACATTATACAGTGTGTTCTTACAACTGAAGCAGCCTGTTCATTTTGAATGGGCTGCCAGAGCACCTAAACCCATGGAAAATGGACATGCACTAATAATAAAGAACACTATAATGCAGAGGTTTCACATCTGTGTGCTGTGCTGCCTCGTTGTGTTTTTAAAATGAATGGCACCACAACATAATGTATATAACTCAGGCCTGTGCGTTACTCTTTTGCCACCACAGCCGTTTTTTTTTTGCACACATTAAATGCAGATTTTTAGGCTTGAAAAGTAAGATTAACCATAAATGATGGCCCTAAAATAAGGGTGCTCTCACTTTGGCGTCTGTGGCAATACCCAATACGTTTGGTTTAATTGAAGTGTGCATTTGCACACATGGACTTTTTCTTTTGGGGTTTATTAAATTTTATTCAACTGTAATTGACACTTTTTTTAAACTTTATTGCTATCACAAGGGGGCTGACAAGCCCCTTAAGGGTCTAAGAGAACCTGTCACCTGCACTATGCTATCACCTAATGTCACCTCTGCACTCTTTTTGAAACTAAACAGATTATTCTCAAATAACTTCTTCCCCTGCCTCAGATCGCAGGGACTGACAGCTGTGAACCCAGAAGTGATCAAAGCCTAATGATTCCAGGTTCATTCTAAGTAGAGGAGATCATCAAACACGGAGGCTCTCTCTGCTCTGCCAGCTGCCACCTGGAATACATGAGCCTAGGATACACGGGGGAAGCAAATTATCGCACATGCAGATATGATCGGGTGGCTGTAAGGCTCCATTCACACTTGGTGACTTTGGCATGCAACTTTGGATGGGTGCGACATGTTGTCTCTCTGCAAAGTTGGACCTACTGTTGCATGTATAAAATTCAAGTACGACATTCATGCAATCTTTCAGTGTTATCATTGAAGTCTGTGACCCTCAAGTTGGATCAAAGTAGAGCATGAACTGCTTTGAAGTTGCTGCGACTTTAAAGGAGTTGTAAAGTCTCAGGGTTTTTCACCTTAACCACTTATGGACCGCCGTCATTATACAGTAGCTAGCTGCCATAACCCCAGTGTACTCTTCGTCAGATAAAAGTGATCTCAGCTCCAGATTCACCGCACGATCACTTTTTTTGGCAGCGGTAGAGCTCCCTCCGCCGCCGGAGGCGATCGGGTCTGCTCTCCTGCTTGGTATGGAGCTGAGTGAGGGGAAGATGTCCCCCACCCGGCTCCATACCAATGCAGGGCAGAAGCTACATCAAAACGTGACTTCCGCCCATCGCTCTTAAAGCAACATTTTTATTTTATTTTTTTTATTGCATTTTAGTGTATATTAGATTTGAGGTCTATTTAATAGGTCCTGTCAGGCTTTTTTATTTATTTTTTTTTTTATTACAAGGAATGTTTACATTCCTTGTAATAGGAATAAAAGTGACATTTTTTTTTTTTTTTTTTTTAAAGAACAGTGAGTAAAAAAAAAAAAAAAAATGTAAACGCGTCCCGCCGAGCTCGCGTGCAGAAGCAAACGCATACGTGAGTAGCGCCCGCATATGAAAACCGTGTTCAAACCACACATTTGAGATATCACTGCGATTGTTAGAGCGAGAGCAATAATTCTAGCCCTAGACCTCCTCTAACTCAAAAGATGCAACCTGTAGAATTTTTTTATACGTCGCATACGGAGGTTTTTAAGGGTAAAAGTTTGTCGCCATTCCAGGAGCGGGCGCAACTTTGAAGTGTGACATGTTGGGTATCAATTTGCTCGGTGTAACATTATCTTTCACAATAAAAAAAAAAAAAAAAAAGTGCTAACTTTACTGTTGTCTTATTTTTTTAATTAAAAAAAAGTGTATTTTTTTCCAAAAAAAAGTGCGCATGTAAGACCGCTGATTAAATACGATGTGACAGAAAGTATTGCAACGACCACCATTTTATTCTCTAGGGTGTTAGAAAAAAATATATATAATGTTTGGGGGTTCTAAAGTAATGTTCTAGCAAAAAAAAAAAAAAGGAAGGATTTTAACTTGTAAACAACAAGTTTGAAAAATAGGCTCGGCCTTAAAGTGGATAATGCATTCTATGCATTAAGGCGAAAAACCTTCTGTGGTGCAGCAGCCCCCTTTTCTTACCTGAACCCAATCGTTCCAGCAATGAGCACGAGCCCCACTCTCGGGTCCTCATCGGATAGATTGATAGCAGCAGGACCCATTGGCTTCCGCTGCTGTCAATTACATCCAGTGACCCGGAGGGCAGGGCCGAGTCCTGCTGTCTGTGTCAATAGACGCAGCAGCAGGACTTGGGAGTGTGCCTGCACAAGTGCCCCATGGAATGTGGCTCTCCATGGGGGCATTTGATGAGGAGGAGCCAGGAGTGCCGCCGGTGGACCCCAGAAAAGGAGGATCGGGGCTGCTCTGTGCAAAACCCTTGCACAGAGCAGGTATGACATGTTTGTTTTTTTTTTTAAATGAACCTTTAGAATCACTTTAAGTCACATATGACTGGTTATCATTAGAAAACACTTTGATGTTTAAAAGTTGCATAACAAGTTGCACAAGTGTGAATGGGGTGTAAAGCTGAATCACTTCCGGCAGAAAGCAGTTGGAGATGAAAATGTAAACCAACTCCTGCCCGCTTTAGCTGCCAGGAGTTTGCGTACAGGCTGGCACTGCTGCCGACTTATGATATCCTCATTGTGGTGTGTAAAAATTCACCTGAAAGCTTTCACATTTTTGCTGATCTGACGCTTTCATTTGTATTTACTTATCAGCCTAGGGCAGAGATTGCATTTTGCAGTCCAGAATCACCGTTAGAAAACTGACCTTTCCCCCCCCATCCAAGTAACCGGATTCCATTACTTGGCTGATAACTCGCACAATTGGCCGAGTTGTGAGTTGGCACATAACTTGCAAACAGCCATTAAGAATTCCAAATAAAAATTGTAAAAAAATATTAATAAAAAAAAAAAAGTGGCATGCAAAATTCTCCTCCGACTCCTCCGCTGCAAAAGAGGAAGGGGCGGAGAGGAAGGAGGAGGAGCTGTGCCCTAGAAAAGGCAACCTCCTATTTGTAAACCGTCTCCGAATAGAAACGTTATTATAAATATTAACATATAAAACAGGACAATAAATTACATGACTACACACAGCACAAACACAGACCTGTGAGTTTAGTGTCCCTTTAACTGTTCCTGTACCCCATTCTTCTGCTCCAGCTGATCCATCTCTCTTCTCATTGTGCCTGTCCCCTCTCGTCACCTCCTTCATCCAACCTCTCCTATCCACGCAGTGTCACACGAGCAGGAAAATCAAACTGCGGCCCATGGTGTCACTACTGGGCTTAGGAAGCCAAAATATTCAGTCTAAAAATATAATTGTACAGGCTTTCTCAAGAACTACTCATGTTTGCCTCCTTATTTAACCTTGTACTATTAATGCACATGGGTTGTGGTGTGCTGCAGCCTACTGTATTAGTGCATTGGGGTGCATTTTACTTAGTGTAACGTACAGAGGTCACAGGGACCTCACTTTTCAGCTTGAAAGTCAAGGGTGAAAGGGCAGCTAAAGCCTCGCCTGCCTTCCAGGTTTAAGGCAGCATCCATCATTAAAGTGGTTCTAAACGCTTAAGGTTTTTTTTTTTCTTCAGGTAAAGAAAAAAAAGAAAAAACCCTTCACTGTGCAGCAGCCCCCTCCAAATACCTGAGCCTCATCGCAATCCAGCAATGTGTACAGGAGCCTCAGCTCTCTGAGGACTTTGCCGCTGTAGCTGAGCCATTGGCTCCCGCTGCTGTCAATCACATCCAGTGATCCAATGAGAAGAGAGAGGGGGGGCTGGGCAGAGCCACAACTCTGTGTGTGGATGAACACGCAGAGCAGCAGCTCGGGAGGGAGCCATTGCAGGCTGCTTACTCTGGGGGCACCCAGACTTGGAGGGGGTCTTGAATTGCAGCAAAGCCACATTGATTCAAAAAGTGACAGCGGCTGTTGGGGGAGGGGGAACCCCCTGCATGCTGTTGGGGGAGGGGGGCTCAGCAATATATTACATCCTAAATTCAGCTTTAACATTTTGCTATAGGTAGAATTAGCATTTAAAGTGGAACTAAACTCTCCTATCCTTCTGCCATCTTGGCTTCTGTTTGATCAGCAAGTGCCATGGTGCTGCACATGTGATCAGTTATGACGCCAGCCACTTGGTTTGACAGTTTGGTTGAGGACATAAGCAAATGTGACAGTAAGGGTCAGTTCATACTGAGGCAGCTTGAATTACAGCGCGACTTGCGTTGCTCCGATTAGAACAGTTCCATTGCACAGAAGGGGACGCTACTTGTCAGGCGACTAGGTCGCCTGACAAGTCGTACCAGTGTGAATCGGGGCTTAGCGTTCTCAGCGTTTTTTAAACAATTAAATGGATGGGTTTAGTTCTGCTTTAGGCAAGTGAAGCATCACCATGACATGCACAGAACTGGAACCTTCTAAAGGAGAAAGATTGCATATCTTTAAAAGGCACTGAAGTTTTCCTGCTCATGTAGCACTACCCTCTGTATGATAAGCTGCCGTTGTCCCATATCCCTCATTTCTCACAATCCTAACCTACATCGTCACTCCCGCTCGTATCCTCAGCTGGAGCCATACACACACACACTCCCCATCTATCACGCCACCATCCAACGCTCCACCACAATCTACACCTCTGTGACAGAAGTCACACGTTACCGCTATCCTTCCACAGTGACCGATTGACCTGCCATTGCCGCTGAGAGACCACTCACCTGTGGCGGATCACCTCCCACCTCTACATCGTCACCATATCATAAAGACAGGGCATAGCACATCACTCATTGCAGTCTCTAGTACTTGTGGCACTGTGATGAGTGGCAAAATTATATGGCAACATAGTGTAAAAAAAAACAAAAAACAAAAAAAAACACATACAAAACAAAAAGAAAAAAAAAAAAATACAAAACAACTTGAAAATGCAACATTGAAAATTCAGGAATCTCAAATGTTAATAGGCCCTGGCCAGCGCTATGCACAGCAGCAAAATGGATTACATGACATTTACTGCAGGGGATGGATGGGCTAGCGCTTAGGCCACCAAATTCTCAGTATGCACGCTTAAAGAGGATTTCCATTAAAAAAAAAAAAAAAAATCTGATCCGGTTACTTTTTACGAGGCTGTTCTTCGCCCAAAATGCATTCCTCAAATTTTGGCACCATGAATTAGGCTTTGGCTACTAACTGGTTCTTAAAATGCAGTATGACACCCCAAGGGAATAGTCTACCCCACTAGCACTACAAATGTGAAATGCTAAAATTTGTTTTTTCAGCCAAGCTACCGTTATCACCAGCCTAGTTACAAACCGACCAAATGTCACTTCCTGGGGTTGGTTTAAAATGCGTGCCAATGTGCAATGATGAGTGTGCTGTAAAGTGATGCTGGTGGGCACAAACTGCACGGATAGCCAACTACGGGTTGCAGGAAAGAAATTTGCTGGATTCCCCCGTCAACCTAGACAGTACGTGTGCGGGAATCTCTCCTGCCGAGCCATTGTCTTCTCACGGCGTGGGAAGCCAGTGATTATTGCTAACAGCCGCTAGTAATAAAAATCGCAAATAAAATCCGGCAGGCTGGTCGATCGATCAACTTGCTACATTCAGCCTGCCCATACACGGTTCAAATCTCTAGCTCGAAATTCGAACCATCTATGGCCGGCATTAGTTCTGACAGAACACTTTTTGTGGCAACCGGAATGAAGCCAATGGCTATGATGGGGATTCCCCAGCGTGTTTTTTTTTTTTTTTTCATGGAAATCACTTTTAAAGTGTGGCGGTGCAGCATTTGGCACAAACTTTGTATAGATCAGGACAATCTGTGCACTGACATACATACTGAAAAGGTTAAGACATAAATAAAACAAATATGTAAAAAAAAATATGAAAGTCCACAAGAACAAGTGACCTGGGGTTACAGTCACCTCGGAAATGCTGAAGATGAGGACCCCCCCCTACAGGGGTGGATGAGAGACCACCGAGTCTCTGGCCTTGAAGAAACCATGTATGCAGAAGAGGCCGCCGTCTTGTGTAATAATGAAGAAGCCCCTGAAGGGGTAATAAGTGAGTGAATCTTGGGTAGACCCTGTTTATCCTTCAGGCATTTACATTCAAAAACCCGGCTTCCCCTTGTACCTCCTGGTAGAAGAAGGGAACACCTTGGAACTCCATCTACCTAGAAGACACTGGGAGATGCCATGGGATGAAAAGTGTATAAAGCCACAGAACCGGTGTGTATTACTGGCTTATTAGGGTGGATGTGTGGAAACCGGTCCCTGAATGACTGCTCCGATATACCTTGCGGCAAGGACCTGTCACGTTTGTGGGTAATTCAGTCTCAGTTCATCAGAAACCATAACCGGTCAGTGCAAATGCCCCACAAGCAGCCACCTTTACCACTGCAGCAATCCGGTAGACATCCAGGGTCATAGTGTCCTCGTAAGGGAGAGATCCATTGGTGGAGAAGCTTGGTTGGACCCAATGGATTCCCTCATCCGTCATCCATGAGTGCAAAAAGCCAGCGAACAGCTCTGAACCACCATTATGCAAAGCGCAGTGATAAGTAAAGTCCGTAGGTCAGTGCCCACTTTGGCCTGTAAACAATGAAGTATAGACCATGGATGGCAGAGAGTCCATAATTCTCTGTTACCGATTGACATTCAGCAGCGGTCCTTAGCAGATTTGTTGGGACCATAAAAGTTCTCAGTACAGGGAACTGCAGAGTTGGCAGAAGACCCTCAGGGATATATAGAAAGCAAGCAAAAAGTTTGTGTTTTTTTTTTTTTGGGGGGGGGGGGGGGACATTAACAGAACAAAGCCTGGGCGCTTCACAAACAGCTGGGCAGGGCAGCAAAGGTCATTAGACGTCATTTGTGCTAAAAATGAGCCGTTTGGCAGGAGGACAGAAGGTTACAGCCGTTTGTACACATCGCATCTGGCACTAGAACGAGCAGCTGGCACTGGCGGCTTAGAACAGACAAAGAGGAAACACCGCTTTGGGCTGAATATAGCGCTGGGCAGAGAGCTTGAAGACATCTCGGACATGGCAAGGACAGTAAGGTATGGTGCCAGCTGAGTCTCCTGTCCCTAAATTAGATTACTGGAGATACCGGTACACCTTGAAACAGTGGTTTCCTGAATCGGCCACCACCACATGACCTTCAGAGGTGAGGGCCAGACCTTGTGGCCCGTACAGAGGGTCTGCCATGGTGTTTATGTAGGACAAGAAGGAGCCAGAACTGTCAAACACCTGCATGGAGCATGAAGGAAAAAGTGAAAAGAGGTTATTAGCTTCTTTGTAGCACCCACAGACCTTTCCAAGCTAAATTCTAGTTGAAGGTTTTAGGAGTATTTAATTTTGCCCATCCTGGCACCAATCACAAACAGTTAATACTTAGCCAAAAGATAAACTCAAAGAGCTAAAAAAAAAAAAAAAAAAAAAATAATAATAATAATAATGTAAAAAAACACCCCCCCATAAAAGAATATGCGTAATTACGTGGGGTGAGCACAGCTTTGGTCCAAACTTGGGTATAGAGCTAACACAAAAGGAAGCGGTCACTCCCCCAATGCCACCTTAATCAACTTCGGCCTAGGCAATCCTCTCCCGGTAGCTGCATCTACACCGGGATGCTCCTGACATCACTGACCTAATATGGACAATGTCACTGACCTATTATATAGCCCAAGTTCGGACCAAACCCAAGCTCATCTCGAATGCTCACCTGTCCTACAGTAGGTGCTCCAGCAAGTCAAATAGAGCCCACATCATTTCCTTGCTGGAGGACGTGTAGCATTATTCAATCCTTTCCTCTCCAGCCTGGCTGCCCCTGCCATGTCCCTTTTGGTGATTTCAGTTCTTGCAATCATAGATTGCGCAACATCACATGCGGGTATTACCTAGGACAGTCTGGATGCAATTTTAAACCTTGTGCACACAGGCCATTGTTTTTTTCTCTTTTCCTCCAGGGGAGAAAAAGAAAGTGCTGTTAAAAATACACCTAAAGCTGCGTTTTGCAAACGTGTTTCAGTGCACCAAAATGTCTGGGCATTCATTCATTCCACTGGCCAAAATATTTATTTATTCTGGACACCGGAATAAATGAGTGTTCAAGCGCTAAATTTGCCCAGCACTTAATTGCCTTTAGGCTACTTTCAGATTAGGACATTGTGGGCGTCGGCGGTAAAGCGGAGATAAATATATTTCTATTCTATTCTATTTATAAATCTATATTTAGCGCCGCTATTCGTCCGATAGCGGGGCGGTTTTAACCCCCCACGTTTCACACCGTTATAGCAGGTGCTTATTCATAGCTGTGAATAAGCACCTGCTATAACGGTGTGAAACGCGTCAGTGATTTTATCCTTGCTGCATGGATTTATTATAACAATAAAGAAATCGTTTTCATTGGAGTGCAGCCATCCGGACCTTTTTGTTCAATTTTTGCATGTAATGAAACAGGTTTTATTTGAAAACAGCATGTTGTCAAAATATAAAAACTGATATCAACCCTCGTATTTATCATTTGTAAGAGGGCAACTATTATATTAAAGTTAGGATCCACACTTTACAGAGGTGCTATGACCATGCAGTGTGCCTTTTGTTTGCAGGTTTGCTAGCAAACTGTATTTGACTGCAACCGTTGAAACACTGAAAAGGGGGTAAAACAAATCTCTCAAAACTTCCTCCCAGGAAACGGAAACGCTCTCACTCTGACCAGGAAACGCTCTCACTCTGACCGTTACAAGATCCGCACCTGAATCCGGCTGTTGCCCCAGTCAGCCACAATAATGTTCCCATTAGAATCCACAGCAATACCGGTGGGAGCATTAAACTGACCATTTCCCTCACCGTGCGAGCCAAACTTAAAGAGGAACTCTCCTTCTGCATTGTAAACCTACAAAGGGAAAAAAAAAAAAAGGAAATAGGAGGAGAAAACCCACATGTGCGACCAACCAATAGCAATTATTCAAGAGGAATGAAAATACAATTTACTCAACTGCTTCTCAAGATTTGTGGATCATCACACCTATATGAGCTTGTTGGACACCCCCATTCCAAAGCCATGGGCATGAATATGAAATTTCCCCCCATTTATAGTTATAACAATTTCCACTTTTCTGGGAAAGCTTAGCTTCCTTAAAAGAGAAGTTTTTTTTTTTTTTTTAAATTCCATAATCATACTTACCTAGGTGGATGCAGCATCGGTCCCCCGCCGCCTCTACACTGAGAACTGAGCGATCACTGATGGCTCGGTTGTCTCAGCTCCCTGAGCAGAGAGCAGCTGCCTGTCAGTGAGCAGCTCTTCGTTCTGCTGCCCCCCCCCCCCCCCCCTGCGCTCATTGGAGAGCCAAGTTGTAGAGGGGCGGGGAGTGGCAGTCTCAGGTTCTCAGCGGCTCGCTGAGAGGCTAAGACGGGTATCAGTCCAGGCACCTTGCAGATCCAGACTTTATTGTCGTGATGACGCAGAGCCTGAACTGATTCCAGTGACATCAGCAGAGAGCGGACTTCAGACAACTCTCTGCTGAAAACGGGTCACAGGAGGGCAAAACTAATTGCACTCCTGTGACCACTCAGGAGAAGCCCAGCCAAACAATCTATGGCTGGATTTCTCCTTTAAGGTTTTGGAATGTGTGCCCGTTCAGCCATAGGAACATCTGCAAGGTCAGGTACTGATGTTGGATGAGAAGACTTGGCTCAGAATTGGCATTTCATTGCAAGTCATGGTTAATATGTAGTTGGGCTATAACAGCCTGCGCTCCCCAGGGAAGGTTTCTCCAAGATTTTGGAGGTAGTCTGTGGGAATTTGTGCCCAATGGTGAGGTCAGGTATTGATATTGGGTGAGAAGACCTGGATCACAACTGATGTTCCAACAAAGATGTTCAGTAGGGTTGAGGTCAGGGCTCTGTGCAGGACACTTGAGTTCCACCACACCAAGCTCCTCAAACCAGGTCTTTATGGAGCTGGATTTGTACACAGGGGCACAGTCATGCCGGAACAGAAAAGGGTCTTTATCAAACTCTTACCACAAGACTGGAAGAGCACAATTGTCTACAATGTCTTTGTACAATGTACCAATATAGCAGTACCCTTTGATGGAAACACCTGAACACAACTATTTGTAGGAGTTTTGGCCATATAGTGCATCTTTCTCATGTATCAACTTGCATGATAAATAACAAACCATTATTATAATTCTCAAAATTAAAGTGTATGTATAGGCAAAACACAAATATGTAGTACATCCATGCAAAACAATGACAACTCTAGCAAAGACTGGTTAGACTTTTCTCAGCAGAGCTATAGGGAAAAAAAAAAAAAGTCCATTGTCCTAGGACACAGGCAAAAAAACTGAGGCCAGCTTCTTACTATGAAGCCTCTTGCTATGGGGGCACACGAGCAGTCTAGTCCCGAGCTGCTCTCCTGTGAATGCAGCTCGGCCCTGCCCCCTGTTCTCTCCTTGTTGGTTCACTGGCTGTGATTGACAGCAGCAGGAGCCAATGGCTTCCGCTGCTTTAAGGGCAAATGAGGAGAGAGAGAGAGAGAGAGAGAGAGAGAGAGAGAGAGAGAGAGAGAGAGAGAGAGAGACACAGAGAGAGAGAGAGACAGAGAGAGACAGAGAGAGAGAGAGAGACACAGAGAGAGAGAGAGACAGAGAGAGAGAGAGAGACACAGAGAGAGAGAGAGAGACACAGAGAGAGAGAGAGAGACACAGAGAGAGAGACAGAGACACAGAGAGAGAGACAGAGACAGAGACAGAGACAGAGACAGAGACAGAGACAGAGACAGAGAGAGAGAGAGAGAACTGGGAGAGCCACTGCTCTCATGCACATTGCTGGATCAAGATGGTGCTCAGGTAAGTATAAGGGGGAGCTGTACACAGAAGATTTTTTTACCTTAATGGATTAAGGAAAAAGACTCTGACTTTAGAACCACTTTAATGGATGAGAATGAGATACCTGTGTCAGTGTAATCCTGCAAATATCCAAATTCCTTTGTTCCTCAGTGGACAAGAAATAAATGCCTGTTAATCTGCTAGAAATCCTGCAAAATCCTAATTTCTTGTAGTGAGCTGACAACACTGCCTCTGCTGCACTGTATTTCCAAGCAGTGTTGTTGGCCCTGCTAACTTCTCCTCTGCTGGACTAAAGAATACCTCCATATTACATTATGAACATGGCAAGAGGGAGGTGAACAACTAAAATAAATCTTGCAAGCTACCAGAACCAGTTAAATTATAATCTAAATAATATTCAGCTACTGACACTGTTCACAGTCTCATATAATTGTGCTACATAAATATTTTAAATCAGAGTGTCGCGATAAATAATAAACATACAAAATTATACCATAACTTGATGTGCAAATGTGTGTTACAAAGATACACGTAGCATATATGCAAATTAAGTCCTATTGTGCTAATAAAATATCTATTGTGCGTAAATCAATTTGGGTAATCATAACACGTGACATTCATGCAACAAAGTGATATTGTTCGACTGAAACAATATGACCTAGTAAATAGTAACGTCCCACGTGCCTAATATTTAATGTCCATAGTAAATGATCCTTGGAAAGTTCCAAATGAAGTGAATGAAACCACCCCTGGGCTCTGCATAATGTGGACCTTGCAGGTTGTTATTATTATTATTATACAGGATTTATATAGCGCCGACAGTTTACGCAGCGCTTTACAACATCAGGGCAGACAGTACAAGTACAATACAATTCAATACAGGAGAAATCAGAGAGCCCTGCTCGTTAGAGCTTACAATCTAGGAGTCCTGACCAGTTCTGAGAGTATATCCTCGATGCATATAAGAGTAGACAACTAGATGGTGTTTTAGCATTTAAAACCAGAATTTATTCAAAAAATTCCCGTCCAGAGTATTCACACGTTTTGAGCTTCTTGTAGTGCACCAATCTATATCCAGCAGAAAAGTCTACAACCCAATGGAAGCCGTAGGTCCGTTTGATCACAGCAGGTTGTTCTAACGCTGCTGCTTCTGCCTACACCGTCATGTCCCCTCCCCAATGCGTGTCAACATAGGGAATTGCGTGTCTTCCTGACAATCACAGCAATCCCCCTGAGGAAGACACGCGATTCCCTGTGTCGACACGCATTGGGGAGGGGACAGGATGGTGTAGGCAGAAGCAGCAGCGTTAGGACAACCTGCTGTGATCAAACGGACCTCCAGCTTCCATTGGATTATAAACTTTTCTGCTGTATATAGGTTGGTGCACTACAAGAACCTCAAAATGTGCAAGTACCCTGGATGTTTTTTTTTTCAATAAATTGTGGTTTTAAATGCTAAAACACCATCTAGTTGTCTTCTCTTATATGCATTAAAGATATACTCTCAGAACTGGTCAGGAACCTGCAAGGTCCACATTACACAGAGCCCAGGGGTGGTTCAACTGTGTGTATTGACCAAACTGGGATTGTGCGGTCACACTCACTAAAGGTGAAGAATAATTAAAAAGGGGGGGGGGGGGCACAAGAGTGTTGGCACTTATTATTAAGTTTGGAGCACTATCACAAGGATCTACTTTTAATCACTTCATTTGGAACTTTGCAAGGGTCATTTACTATGATCCTTGCAATTTTGAGCACGTATTAGGCACGTGGGACATTACTATTGTTTACTAGGTCATTTTGTTTGTTTCAGTAGCACAATAGCACTTTTATTGCATGAATGTCACGTTTTACAATTACCCAAATTGATTTAATCACAATAGATATTTTATTAGCACAATAGCACTTTATTTGCATATATGCTACACGTATCTTTGTAACATGCATTTGCACATCAAGTTATGGCAACAGGGAGGTGTTCAGTAGTTCAACAGGGTAGAACTTAGGCAGGGCCAATAACACTTTTTTTGAGGCAGCATCATCAGCCAGCAACAGGAAGCTCACTAGATTTCTGGCAGCTTAAAACGTTTATTTTTTTAAAATCTTTGCAGTGTTTTTAGAGCTAAACCCTGGGAGAT
Source organism: Aquarana catesbeiana (assembly GCA_037953035.1). Taxonomy (NCBI): domain Eukaryota; kingdom Metazoa; phylum Chordata; class Amphibia; order Anura; family Ranidae; genus Aquarana; species Aquarana catesbeiana. The sequence continues at coordinate 37,564 of JBBHAA010004065.1, read as the reverse complement.
GCACGTGTATTGGAGAGATGTACCAAAATTATAGGATTTTGCACTCCGTGCAGTATTTCTTGGTAGTCCATTTAGGGACACAGGGAGTTATATTGTGGAGTATACCACCACTTACAGAAGGATTTGGACATTGGCAAACAAAAATTCTGTAGGCCAGCCCAGTAGAACCCCTCCTCCACCCAGCATGCCTCTGTTTGTAGGACCCAGCATCTCAGCATGATCATAAATGCAATGGGGTGTAATCTGTGTCCCTCATTGCACTCTAAGAAATATCCTTTACGGAGAGTACAAAAAGCCTCTTTTTTTTAACTCAGCCATTGAAGGAAGTCATATACTGTCGGGATGTCCAAAAGTAGTCCAAATGGATGGGTGGTGAAAACAGTGAAATCCGCTAACAGCTAAAAACAGATGCAAATATTCAGCGCAAACAAACCTACTAATAAATTGCAGCTGAACACTCAAGGCCAATTCCACAATGCCTCCAAACTAACGGGGGGAGGAGCCACGCATAACATCACCCGTGGCCATCTTCTTTGACATGTACTTTGACTTATCAAGCGCTCATTACTTACACTTGGTACAAGCGCCAGATTTGTAAGTGGTACATTTTTAAATAAAGAATTGCATAGCAGAGAGCATTCAGCGTCCAGCGGATCGGATGAAAACGGACATGCTGTCCATTTTCATCTGATCTTCTCATAGAGAACAGCGGGGCTCTGACAGGTCCGCCCCTGCATAGTAAGCGGAGACGGACCTGTCATCTGCCTGCTCAGCAGGGATCAACTGAGCGATCCCCCCGTGTGAAAGGGGTCTAAGAAGAATACTTCTATATTAATTTGCATTGGATTCTCTGAGAGATTTTTCCTTGGATCACTTGTGGATTTTTTTGAGTAGACTAACATATTGCACTTTTTGTAATATTTTGCAATATGTGTTGGAAGCATTTGCACTTTGTTTAATGCACCTTGAGCTGTGATATTAATATATTGCAGCGTTGGAGATCTTTTATATATACACACACACACACACACACACACACACACACACATACACACACAGTTGTGTTCATAAGTTTACATACTCTGGCAGAATTTGATTTCTTGGCCATTTTTCAGAGCATATGAATAACACAAAAACATTTCTTTCACTCATGGTTAGTGTTTGGCTGATGCAATTTATTATCAATCAACTGTGTTTTCTCTTTTTAAATCATAATGGCAACAGAAACTACCCAAATGACCCTGATAAAAAGTTTACATACCATGGTGATTTTGGCCTGATAACATGCACACAAGATGACACAATGGGGTTTGAATGGCTATCAAAAGGTAACATCCTCACCTGTGATCTGTTTGCTTGTAATTAGTGTGTGTGTATAAAAGGTCAATGAGTTCCTGGACTCCTGACAGACCCTTGCATCTTTCATCCAGTGCTGCACTGATGTTTCTGGATTCTGAGTCATGGGGAAAGCAAAAGAATTGTCAAGGGATCTGCGGGAAAAGGTAGTTGAACTGTATAAAACAGGAAAGGGATATAAAAAGATATCCAAGGAATTGAGAATGCCAATCAGCAGTGTTCAAACTCTAATTAAGAAGTGGAAAATGAGGGGTTCTGTTGAAACCAAACCACGGTCAGGTAGACCAACTAAGATTTCAGCCACAACTGCCAGGAAAATTGTTCAGGATGCAAAGAAAAACCCACAAATAACTTCAGGTGAAATACAGGACTCTCTGAAAACATGTGGTGTGGCCGTTTCAAGATGCACAATAAGGAGGTACTTGAAGAAAGATGAGCTGCATGGTCGAGTCACCAGAAGAAAGACATTACTACGCAAATGCCACAAAGAATCCCGCTTACAATACACCAAACAGCACATAGGCAAGCCTCAAACCTTCTGGCACAAAGTCATTTGGAGTGATGAGACCAAAATTGATCTTTTTGGCCATAACCAGAATGCTACCTTTGGAGAGGAGTCAACAAGGCCTATGATGAATGGTACACCATTCCTACTGTGAAACATGGAGGTGGATCGCTGATGTTTTGGAGATGTGTGAGCTACAAAGGCACAGGAAATTTGGTCAAAATTGTTGGCAAGATGAATGCAGTATGTTATCAAAAAATACTGGAGGAACATTTGCATTCATCAGCCAGGAAGCTGCGAATGGGACGTACTTGGACATTCCAATATGACAATGATCCAAAACACAAGGCCAAGGACCTGTCATAGGCTACAGCAGAATAAAGTGAAGGTTCTGGAGTGGCCATCTCAGTCTCCTGACCTCAATATCATTGAGCCACTCTGGGGAGATCTTAAACGTGCAGTTCATGCAAGACAGCCAAAGAATTTACAGGAACTGGAGGCTTTTTGCCAAGAGGAATGGGCAGCTTTACCAACTGAGAAGATAAAGAGCCTCATCCACAAATACCACAAAAGACTTCAAGCTGTCATTGATGTAATAAAAAATATTATACCGCGCTACCTGGTGAAATATAAAGCAGCAGCTCAAAATAAGTGGGATATACACAAAACAGTAAATATTATAAAACGTGAGCAGCGCTACAAATGAGTGAACAAGCATATAGAGTGATATATATGTAAACAAAAAAGCCCTGAAGGACTCGGAGATAGCATATATGAAAAACAATTAAGGTCACAGAAAGAAAAAAAAAAAAAAAGGGGGGGGGGGTAAAAATATGTCCAAATAGCGATAAAATGTAAGTAAATGGATATTCAGTCCAGATAGAAGCCCTGAAGGATTCGGAGATAGCATATATGAAACACAATTAAGGTCACAGAAAAAAAAACAAAAAAGGGGGGTTAAAAATAAGTCCAAATAGTGAAAAAAATGTGAGTAAATGGATATTCAGTCCAGATAGAAGGGGGAAAGGAGTCCAGCTAAAGATGTACGGATAAAAATAATTAAATCACAAAACACCAGCATGTGAGGGGATCCACCACCGTGTGTATTATGCGCTTTGGCAAGCTTTAGTAAGCTTGTACAGCAACCTGATGGTCAATACAGGAACCATCACACCACGGCTTCCAATGAGGGACCAGGACTCAAAACAAGGCAGCTCAATCCAACCCGACATTCAATAGGCAGGACCCAGAAATATAAACCTACGGCTCTCCATAGTGTGAAATCGTTAAGACCAAGATTTAATGTAAATAAAGATTGCACTTACGTGTGAACCAGAGATAAAAGCATATAAAAACACTGCAGCCGGCCGGCTAATGGACACCCGTTCAGGACGAGGTACGGGATATACTGTGATGACGTCAGCGCGTCTACCATCCGACGTACGTTTCGTCTCACGAAGACATCGTCAAGGGGCGACGCACTGACTCATCGCACATTTATAACAAGAGAAAACAAAACCAAGCCTCGTTGCGAGACATCGGTGGCAAAGCTCAACTTCCTGGTAAAAACAGGAAGTGATTGAAAGATGTTAATGTCTATATCTGGCTCTAAATTCAAAATAGAAATCAGATTAAAGTGATAAAATACATTAAGTTAAAATGGATGTTATTCCCAATTTTGACAAGGAACTGAACATGGAAACAGATTACAAAAGTAATGTACAAAACTATGTTAAATATTCCCTACGCCATCTAGTGGAGAAAAAAGGGGGAGGAAATCCAGGAAACCTTAAAAGGGATTGTAAAGGTAATTTTTTTTTTTTTTTTTTAAATAACAAACATGTCATACTTACCTTCACTGTGCAGCTCGTTCTGCACAGAGTGGCCCCGAACCTGCTCTTCTGGGGTCCCTCGGCGGCTGTTTCAGCTCCTCCCCGCAAGAACTAACCACCCTAATGCGAGCTCCCTCGCATGGTGGTTAGTTATTGCGGGCGCGCTCCCGTGATACAGCCGGCGGCTATAGCCGCTCACTGTATCGATCGGCCCCGCCCCCCGGAGCGGCATCGGATGTGATTGACAGCAGCGTGAGCCAATGGCTGCGCTGCTTTCAATCCATCCACTGTAGCCAATCAGCGACCAGGCTGAGCTGCAATAGAGAAGACGGGAACGAGCAGCGGAGATTCGAGGCGTCAGGTAAGTAAAACGGGGGGGGGCTGGGGGCGGCAGTATTGTCAAAAGTTTTTTCACCTTAATGCATATAATGCATTAAGGTGAAAAAATTGTTACCTTTACAACCCCTTTAAAAAGGGGCCAAATGTGTTATATAGGTGTTGAATGACTAAACAACTAAAGAGAGGAGATAAAATTAAAAAAAAAAAATGTAATTGATGTTAAAGGGGGCAATACACGGTATTAATAACTGGGGTATGTAAACTTTTGATCGGGGTCATTTGGGTAGTTTCTGTTGTGATTATGATTTAAAAAAAGAGTAAAAACACAGCTGATTGATAATAATGGCTTCAGCCAAACACTAACCATGAGTGAAAGAAAAATTTTTGGTTTTATCATTCATATTCTCTGAAAAATGGCCCAGAAATGATAAATTCTGCCAGGGTATGTAAACTTATGAGCACAACTGACATATAATCACACACATAGGTTGGACTTGTGTCTTTTTTCAACCTCAACTACTTTGCAACAACAAGCAGCGCTAGTTTGTAATCCTAGCCTCTATCTGTATTCTAGTGATATTTTTGAATATTATATGTGCAATCATAAAGCTTGAATGTGTTCAATAATAAAAAGTGTATAAATCATATAACAATCACAAAATATATCACTGTGAAAAAAAAAAAAAAAAAAAATTATATATATATTTTTTTTTCTTCACAGTGATATAGTAGGTGAGGTCGAAAAAAGACAAGTCCAACCTATGTGTGTGATTATGTGTCAGTATTACATTACATATCCCTGTATGTTGCGGTCATTCAGGTGATTATCTAATAGTTTCTTGAAACTATCAATGCTCCCCGCTGAGACCACCGCCTGTGGAAGCGAATTCCACATCCTTGCCGATATCATTTTCACAGTGATATAATTTGTGATTGCTATACGATTTATGCACTTATTATTTAACACGTTCAAGCTTTATGATTGCACATATTTTTTAATAATATATTGCTAGAATACAGATATAGAGGCTAGGATTACAAACTAGCACAGCTTGTTGTTTCATTAGTGCTGTAGGTTTAACACAGAGTTACCAGTGGGAGCTGTCTGATATAATCTCTCTCTTTGCACTCTCCAATAACAATAAAATACGGCAAGACAGATTACCTGCATTAGCGCAATGTGGATTCATTCTGAATGGCACCCCAACACACCTTTCTGACAGGTGGGTATTGCAGTACGCTGCGCTATCACAAGTGTTACATGCATCTTTTAAGTGCGCCATGGTGTAATACACAGCCCACTCAAATGAATGGCCTGCCTTAACGCAACGTACCTTAAAGCGGTAGTAAAGTTTCTTCGAAAAAAAAGGGATTTATCCTGCAAGGTAATATCATAATGTGCTAGCGTGTATTGCATACTAGCACATTATGAAATACTTACCTTAAAACAAACAGGGCTTCTATCTTCACCCTGTTTTTCTTCTGGGTTCGCAGGCTCCGGCCATCTGATTGGCCGAGCAGCGATGACATCATCCCCCGGCACGGCACAGATATGCCGTTCAGAGCGCATATGCGCCGGTGACGTCACTGGCTTCTGCCTGCTGGAACATCTCCTAAACAGAGCACGTTTAGGAGATATTACATTTTACCTACAGGTAAGATTTATTATAAGCTTACCTGTAGGTAAAAATAGGCAAAATGAGTGAACTACCAATTTAACATGCAGCATACCGCGACAACACACGACAACAGGGTTAACCCAGCAAATATGATAATTCCTTGGGGGCACAGTGGGGTGTTGATTAGCTTACCTTAACAGAATGGTTGTGGAAATCCGTCACCACAATCTCATTTTTGTTGTTAACTGCCACAAAATGTGGCCCTATAGAAAAAAAAATATATATACATTTATAACAAAGTAAAAGGCTGTTAAAAAAAAAAAAAAAAAAAAAAAAAAATTGCTAGGACTCTACTTCATTTGCTCCCTTGTCCAGACTCCAATTAGAGAGCAGCCGGTTAACAAAATTCCACCTACCAATATCTATAGTCTTATAGATTACTGGCTACTTAACCCCTGCCCAAGCCTATTTCTGTCATTTGTTGCTTACAAGTTAAAAACTGTATTTTTTGGTAGAAAATTACTTAGAACCCCCCCAACATTAAATGGCAATTGTTGCAATATTTTATGTCACACGGTATTTGTGCACCGGTCTTTCAAACGCAATTTTTTGAGAAAAAACACACTTTCATGAATTAAAAAAAAAAAAAAACTTAACAGTAAAGTTAGCCTAATTTTTTGTATGAAAGATGATGTTACGCCGAGTAAATAGATACCCAACACGTCATGCTTTGAAATTGCGCGCACTCGTGGAATGGCAACAAACTACGGTACCTGAAAATCTTCATAGGCGACGCTTTAAAAAAAAAAAAATAAAATGTAAACGGTTCCCATGTTAGAGTTACAGAGGAAGTCTTTTACTAGAATTATTGCTCTCACTCTGATGATCGCGGCGATACCTCACATGTGTGATTTGAACATCATTTACATTTGCGGGCACGACTTACGTATGCACTTTCTTTGCTGCGAAAGCAAGCAGGGACGGGGGCGCTTTAGAATTTTTTTTTTTTTTCTTCAAGATTTATTTTTTTCTTTTTCAATTTTTTTACATTTCCCCTTTAAAAAAAAAAAAAAAAAAAAAATTCCGATCACTTTTATTGCTGTCACAAGGGATGTAAACGTCTCTTGTAACAGTAATAGGCATGTGGACAGGTACTCTTTATGGAGGGATCGGGAAGTGACGTCGCTTCCGGGATTTTACAGCTGCAGGCATCACCCCGGTTTAGCCCCTTCAAGCCATGAACGCAAATTTGCGTATGGTCGGCGAGAAGGGGTTAAAGAGTATCTACACCCAAGAACAAAAATGTTTATATTGCAGCTCACCAGTCCTTAGATGTGGTAGCTGCATTCATTTTCTTTTTTTTAGGACAAGTACATTTTCTGAAAGTACAGAAAAACACCCGTTGATCCTTGCTAAACAAAATCCAGTGACGTAGTCACTTCATGTGGACTGAACTGAAATAGAAACAATCAGCTTTCTCAATCAACTTCTGTAAACTACAATGCAACACCCCTCTGGAGATGAGGAGAGCAGGAGGTGTTTCTAATTTGAATCAGGAAAGCAGCCTAGCACCCTAATGCCCTGTACACACGATAGGATTTTCCGACAAAATCCATGTTTTTTTTCCCCGACGGATGTTGGCTCAAACTTGTCTTGCATACACACGGTCACGCAAAGTTGGACGGAAATTCCGAAGGTCAAGAACGCGGTGACGTACAACACATACGACGAGCCGAGAAAAATTAAGTTTAATAGCCAGAGCGGCTCTTCTGCTTGATTCCGAGCATGCGTGGAACTTCGTGCGTCAGAATTGTGTACACACGATCGGAATTTCCGACAACGGATTTTGTTGTCGGAAAATTTGAGATCCAGATCTCAAATTTTGTGTGACGGAAATTCCTATGGAAAATGTGCGATGGAGCCTACACACGGTCGGAATTTTCGACAAGGTCCCATCGAACATTTTTCGTAGGAAGATCCCACCATGCATACGGGGCATAAGACAAAGTGCGTGCCATTGGTGAAAATACCAGGTGAGAGTTAAACTCTGGAACTCTTCAGCTAGCTTCCCAACCCATCTGCAGCCCCATTAACCCTCCCCTCCTCCTTCCCACCAAGAACCTAGATTTGTTTTATCCTGATCACAATTACCGTCTAGTGTTCCAGACTGATGCTTGTCTCCTGGGCTTCGGCCTCCAAACCTCCCCACTAATTTTCCATTGGACTGGAAGATGAAGATGCAGCAGGATTTGTTATCCACTACTATCAGATGACCGTTACGGTCTACGGCTACTCCTTTGGGTCCCATTAGACGGCCGACACCAATTTTGTTCTGTAGTTACAAGACAGCCAGATGAAACAGGTGGAAAAGAAGCCAGAAGAAGCCATTTTTGGTGTATGGACAGCAGCGACACAAAAGCCCAACCTGTAAGCATACCTTAAACTTTCCCTCTGGAGAGAAAATGCTGACCCAGCGATTGTCATAATCCGCCACAATGATGTCACCATTTGTGTCCACAGCCACACCTGTTGGACGCTGCAACTGCCCTGGGGACCGTCCTCGAATCCCAAAACGCAACTTAAACTGGCCCTCATTGGAGAACACCTGCCATGGGGAGAAAACATCAGACCTAGTAAAAGATGATACAGGAGAGGAAAAACCCAACTAAAAAAATGGCAAAATCCAACCTCACCTGTATGCACTGATTGTTACTGTCTGCAACCACAATGCGATTGTTACTGGAGGCACAGATGCCTTGCAGGTTGGAAAATTCACCTTTGTCTCGACCACGGGTTCCTGAAAGACACATCTGCCATGAAACCAAAAATCCTGTATATCGCAACCTGACACCATATATGTCCAATATTACAACTATGTATTATACAGTACATATTAAATATATACATAGACAGATTTCCGGCATTCATGGTATCGTAGCAAAATCATATTTCAAGCTTTCAAGTATCTGTACTTTTCCTCGGTTTGTATGTGTATTGCAAATATGCTTGACAGCCCAAAACAATGTTAGTGGGGTTTTAACTTAGACATCCTTATTACACATAAAGAAACTTTTCTAAAGCTCTACAGCCAAACAAATGTCTGAGGAGCACCTAACCCTTCAGTCTGACTAAGATGTCATTACTACATGAAAAGTATCCATTATACCAAGATTTAAAGTACAAACTCTTTTTTCTGAAACTGGTCTATCATATAACCAAGATTCCCCACCCTAAAGATCCTACTGTTATCACTAAAATCACCCCATAGATTCCTTTACTATCATGAAGGTTCCCTTTAGATCCCTTTGCATTGAGATATATAGAGGGATGTTTGGCAGGATCTTCATGGTCCTGCTGCTACCACGAAGATCCCCCCATAGATCATTCTACCGCCAGAATCTTTCAATATGTCCTCTTACTACCAACAAGATCCCCCCCCCCATGGGTCTATCTGCTACCCTCACAGGATCATATGCATACATTTTTCTGCTACCACCAAGATCCTTGTGTTACTACCAAGATCCTCCCATAATTTGCTCTTGTACCTAAAAGAACCTCCCCCCTTTTTTTTTTTAACAGAAAGTTAAGAACTCCCCTTCAATGCTTCCACCACCACCAAGATGCACCCCCCCCCCCCCCGATCCTTCTGCTACCACCAGGATCCCCCTGTAGATTGCTCTGTCACCTCCAAGATATTCTCGTAGATCTCAACCTAGTTCTTCCCTTAGGTCCCTGATCAATCACAAAGATTTGCCTAGAGTATACCTGGATATCATCAAAACCCTTCAGTGGATCATTTAGCTCATATAATCTATAGATCTTCCAGCTAAAGTCCAGATATCCTTCAAAACAGAAACTAGATAAATAGAGATCATCTTCCATTCACCTTATAAATTCCAAACCAATTTCCTTATCTTCCCTTCACCCTTAAAGTCTCCCTCCAGTCACTTACCAACTCTCAGGATCATCTCATCTTCAATTGGGTTCTCCTTCTTCTTGTTGGTGCTATACATGCTTGATGGTCTCCTCACAGCCTTCTGCCGTATGTGCCCTCCACTGGGCGACTTAACTCTGCGCTTGACATCCTCTGGTGAGGCCGGTACATCCCCAGGTTTTACGGCTCTCACCCTAAATGGACTCCCGCGTAGTGGTTGCCCATAAAGCCGCAGGGAGAGTTGGTGCTCTCCTTCATGACGTGGAGTATAGAGCACCTCATAAGTCCCATTCTTATTGTCCGTCACCTCCCCGTCCTGGGTGGCTCCATCTGGACCAGTCAGCTGAGCTTGTAGGATGGCATTGCCACTCCGGAACAACTCTCCATCTTTGTCTTTAGTAGTGACCGTGACAGAAGTTTGTTGTCCCACCAAGGCCTGGCGCAAGCCCTCCCCTGTTGCAACTGAGGAATGAGCCACGGTGCTAGTAGTAAGAAGGGCCCCTAAATTCTGAAGGGATCGGCGGAGGCCATCAGTCTCTACCCGGAATTCAAGCTGTGGGTTCTGCTGAGGGTGTAAAGGGAAGTCACGAGAAGCCAATTCATTCAATCGCTCGCTCATCTGCTTCCTCACCAAGAGAACTTCTGTCTCTGAGCCGTGGCCAAGAGCCTGTTCCGTAAAACGCATGCTGCTCTCCATGTTGTCTAGGCCTTGTCTTAATGCTGAAAGCTGTGCCTGAAGAACCTGGGGGTTGGAGAGACAACATGCAAGATGAGAAAAAAAACTTAATCATTAAAGAACCAATCCTAAACCTTGTGGACAGACTTCCTAGAAGAGTTGAAGCTGTTATAGCTGCAAAGGGTGGGCCAACTCAATATTGAACCCTACGGACCAAGACTGGGATGCCATTAAACTTCATGTGCGTGTAAAGGCAGGCGCCTTTACATGCAATACTTTTGACAATATAGTGTATGTTTACAACATGGAACCCGTATAACCTGGGAAATGCAAAGCTTCTGTTCTTGCCGATAGCGGTTCACACGTGTGACCTGTCTGGACGGGTATTCTCTAATGTCTGCACCCTTAATCACACTTAAAGGTGGACCTAAACCAGACGGCTGGATTATAAACGTGGTGTCGTTCGAAGACATGGGTCACATATTGAGTGTCAATTTTTTTTTATTTGTGTTGGGATCATTCCAATCCTCAAGATTTACTGTCTCCTGCCTGCCCTTAGGGTAGCCAACTCCTTTTCGGGACACAAGAAGTCATATACTGTTGGTCCGTTTCCACCGCCTGCCAACAGTGACTTTGTCACCTCCAGCAGCCTGTCCCAAAACCTGGTTCCTACCGGTTGGGTTTGCGAGTACTTGAGGCCTTGCCGAACCTTGAGCTATGATGCTTTCCCACTTTGTGGTGCAACATTTCTGGTTGTAGACACAGGAGGGACCAGTCCTGACAGTTTATGACTTCTTGAAGAACTATAAATCCAACCGCTGGAACTAGATGTAGGGACGGGTAGCCAGAGGTGATTGTAGGAAGGCAGTAGGAACAGACTTGCAGTAGATGGCTCCCTAGGTTTCTCAATAAGTGAGCAGTAAAATGTTTTTCCCTCTTGAGGACTACTGCCCTCATTTCCTGCGGGGACACAGCCAGCAACAGAAACCAGGCTGAGGTTTTAAAAGAGAAACATAAAATAAAAAAAAAGAAGACAGAAACTCACCCCTTAGACCATTGATCGCTGTTCTCAGTCTTCAGTGAGCAGAGAGCTGGTGACTGTTAGTCACCACTGTTAGTCACCGACTCTCAGCTCTGCCCCGCCAGTGCTCACTGGAGCGATAAGCTGTGAAGGGGGAGGTCGCGGCTGGCTCAGGTTCTCAGTGGCGCACATTAAAGTCAGGATCCCTCCAGGGCCTGGAACAGGTGAGTGACATAAACTGACAATGGACTTTAGCCCACTATCAGCTAAATGTGGGTCACAGGAGTGCAGAACAAAGTGCACTCCTGCGACCCACAGGAGAAGTAGGGCCAACAGAGCTTTGGCCCTACTTCTCCTTCAACTCTTTCCCACTCTATCCAAAACTAAAAATACTGGAGGTTATTTACTAATACTGGAGAGTGCAAAATCTGGTGCAACTCTGTATAGAAACCAATCAGTTTACAGGTTCTATTGCCAAAGCTTAACTGAACAAGTGGAAGTTTGAAGCGGATTGGCTACCATGCACAGCTGCACCAGACCTGCAGTGCACCAGTGTTAGTAAATCTATCCCACTGGGTGGAGTTTGACATTCAAAAGGCCACCCCCCTTTTTTTTTCTTCTTTCTTAATTGTCTGGTTGGATACTGACATGCATCCCCCCCCCCCCCCTCCCAAAAAAGACATGCCCACCTTCTGCTTGGTGATAGAAATGGCCTCCAAGTCTTGCAAGAGAGTATTCTTCCTGTGCTGCAGGGCGCGCTCCAGCTCATCAAATGTCGTGCAAATCTCATTGACGGCAGCGTTCTTCCGTTCGCTCAGCTGCCGACTGATGTCAGTCACAAGGTCGATGGCGGAGGTCAGCTGAGGGATTCTACCAGAGAAAGGAGGAGCTTTGTTAAAAGGAGCCCATGTCACTCCAACAGTTTCTACCCACACGCTGCTGAATCTTGATTTTGGACATTAAAGTGTCGGTCCAGCCAAAACTCTTTTTTTTCTCAGCTTAGATGGAGTGGGGAAGGGTTAGAACCCCTGTATGGTTTTTATCGCTATCCAGAGCTCTGTTAATGAGCTTTCCCCTCACTTTCTGTCATGTTGATAGCGTTTCACCAGTCAGGTGAGAGAAAATATCCAACAGCAGCAAAAAAATGCTTTGTAGAGTAGGAGAAGCTAGAACCTGTCAGACTTTTTATTTCTGTGTCCCTGTTGCCGATTATGCCCTACTTCCTGTCTGGCATTATATATTTTTTTCTAGGCAGCATGCACCTTTTTTTGATAGGTACCCCCCCCCCACAGCCTCCTATAGGACCAGTCTCACTGCTTATGCATGCAAAGTGGGGAGCTGGCTGTAATTGATCAAGAAGCCAGTTCCCAAATCAAAGATGGTGGCACCGTGGACTTACAGTTATGACAAAAATCAGCTGTGCATCGACAGCGCTGGTCTCCGTGGACTGATAAGTACTTGATAGTGAAGTGGTGTGAACGGATCAATAGGGCATAGGGCAATTTGTCTTGTCTATGCATTGGGACTAGGCTGGGCAAGGCTGCCTAGTGCAGCCTAATGCACTCGGTGCAAATAGGACCTGGGTCTTGGTAAATGCAGTCAGTGACCGCATAAGATCACTGCAGAGACTTGTCAATGAAGCAACAGACCTTTCTGTGAATAGCTTTAGGAGATAGATCCTGCTGCCTCCAAAGATGGTGGATCTACCTCAGACACGGCCCACCAGAGAGATGACCTGAGCACCCTCCGCCTTTACCTGCCCTTGATGTTGTCCAGCTGGCTGCGGAGCGACGCTTTGTGTTGCTCTAGAACGTCTTTCAGGGGAACAGTGCAATGCTCTCTGTGTTCTCCCTCCGTGCATTCTACACACATGGCGGTCTCGCAGGGTCCGCAGTAATACTCCATGGTCTGCAGGAGGACAGGGAACAGACTCAGTGACCAGAGGAGGAAGAGAGAAAAGTTTTTCTATGTTAGATCTGCAGAGCGCGCTGCACCTACCTTGCCCTGGTGGTTGGGGCAGGAAAGCGGGGTACCAGAGGGGTGTCCCTCTCCTGGCAGCACGCTTTGCTCCTGGCGGCCACTCTCCGGGCTGCGCTGGAGAACCTCCATGAGGTTTGTGATGAAGAAGTTGTTCTGCAGGGCGGACACTCCCCGTTCTGGAAGGATGGAGGTCTGGCGGCATACCGGGCAGGAAAGGGTCAGGCTCTGCGGTGGGATGTAGCTCTGCAGGCACCTGTGGAACCAAACAAGAGAATGATGAGTGTACAAAAAGGCTGCCAACCCTATAACACAACAATAGACCGTAAAGTATTGTGGCTATAAATCAATGATTAAAAAAAAATAAAATACAGTGGAACCTCGGATTGTGAGTAACGCGGTTAATGAGCGTTTCGCAATACGAGCACTGTATTTTGAAAAATCCTAGCTCCGTTTGCGTGTGTTGTCTCGCAAAACGAGCAGGATTCAGGCCAAAGCGGTGTGCAGTACCGCGTTTGACCGGAGGTGGGGGGGGGGCGCCGGAGCCGAACTGCGCCGATCGTAGCCATTCGGAAAGACTCAAAAATACTACGTTCCCGAGCCTTTCCGAGGTCAGCAGAGCTGTTCTCGGGCCTTTCCAGCTGTTTGAGGCTCTCCGGCGCCCCCCGCCTCTGACCACATTCGGTATTGCATTCCATTGAAGTCAATGAGGAACAAATTATTTTCATTTCCATTGACTTCAATGGGGAAATTCGCTTTGATATGCGAGTACTTTGGATTATGAGCATTCTCCTGGAACGGATTATGCTCGTAATCCGAGGTTCCACTGTAATTCAGATTTTTTTTATTTCAAATTTATCACATTTATTTTAATAAAGTGCTTTTGGAGTAACAATCTACCTAAAGATAGTTTTCTATTTACGATACATTAATAATTTAGTTTATTCAGCATGAAATGGAGCTTAGTTTTGTAGCATGAGGCTGTATATTCTGCAATATTTACATTTTTGGTAAACTCATTCAATGAATCCAAGCTGAGATAACATGCACTGCATTGATGCATTCACATAATGTCACGGTAACCATGAGATAAAACAAATTTCAGCAATCTTCCTTTATCCCATTGTTATGCAAATATATGTACACTACAAACTGTATGATTGAATCGGTTCTGATATCGCTGTTTTACTAACCTGACAGCTTATTATTCTAAATAAGAAACCTTCATTTTGTTTGCAAATATTTAAAGAGTACCTGTCATTTCAGATCCATCATGGCAGCGCCTGTTAGCGGGCATCCACTCACCTGCTGCCACCACGCCCCTCACCTTGTTGTGTCACCGCCGCATCACCAGCCGTCCCATTAAAGTGAATGGGACTGTCGGTGAGTCAACAGCGGGTCAGAGGAGGAGCCGCTGCGGGACAGAGATGACAGTTGCTCTTTAAAAATTATGATTTTAATCAAGTCTTTTTACTAGTGGATTTAAATCGTGATTTAAATTGACTTGATTTAAAATCAAATCCACCCTGCAGTAAAGTACAACAATAAAGGTAAACCTGGTCAATGGATCAATAAAAAGTGATAGCAGGAATTCATTCAAAAAGAACTAAAGATGTGGTACTGTGCAGCTTTTATAAAGAATAAAATACATAGAATTATATTCATGCTATGATAAACAGAAGTAGTACTGCTCATACATAACGAGTACGCAGACACCAACAAGGATACCCAGCATACAGGACAAGAGAAGCAGTACTGTGCAGGGTCCACATACACAGAATAAGGAACAGATACTGAGAATTACACCCTGCATACAGGACAAGAGAAGTAGTACTGTGCAGAGTCTGTATATACAGGAGGGGTGCAAACTGCACTCGTGACACATCAATACTCATGAGAAGTAAAAGTCCAGAAAAGGGAAGTCTGGAGATGATCCTCCTGTGTTGGTATCTATAAATGTCCCTCATTGTCTGAACTTCCCTTAGTAACTTCCTGTGTTAGGGAGAAGCATGCTATACTTGTTGTACCTCCTCGGTCAGAGAGTTCCTTAAGTTAGAGGAGATGACAGAACTTCAGCAGTGACCTACACGTGGCTTCCTGTTTAAAGCAGAACTCCGACCTCCGACAACGCTGCCCCCCTTATTCTGAATACAGAGTAGAGTTGCCATTATCGTGTGGGAGAAGATAATGTTGCAGGGGGTGTGGGTATCGGCATTGTCACTGCCGATTCTCAAACCTATAGCTGGTCAATCGACACCTGACCACTAGGGTTGACACATCATCCCTTTAATCCAGGACACATATAAAATTACACAGGTTCTGAGGCTGATTGAATGCAGATAAGGAACCAAGTGAGTTTAATTACCACCTTAATCAGCCAGAGAACCTGTGTAATTAATGTGTGTCCTGGATTAAAGGGATGATGTGGCAACCCTACTGACCACACCTAGCCTAACCCCTAGCGCTGCCGCTGTTCCTGGGAACCTCCTCCTTTGAGCTGCAGCGCGAGACACGAAATGAAGAAGGCTATGGCTCAGTGAGAGCAGGTAAAACTTTTTTTTTTTTGATAAGTACCACGTCTGCAGTCTCTGACCATCTCCTGTACCGTGTCCTCAGTCTCTGACCATCTCCTGTACCGTGTCCTCAGTCTCTGACCATCTCCTGTACCGTGTCCTCAGTCTCTGACCATCTCCTGTACCGTGTCCTCAGTCTCTGACCATCTCCTGTACCGTGTCCTCAGTCTCTGACCATCTCCTGTACCGTGTCCTCAGTCTCTGACCATCTCCTGTACCGTGTCCTCAGTCTCTGACCATCTCCTGTACCGTGTCCTCAGTCTCTGACCATCTCCTGTACCGTGTCCTCAGTCTCTGACCATCTCCTGTACCGTGTCCTCAGTCTCTGACCATCTCCTGTACCGTGTCCGCAGTCTCTGACCATCTCCTGTACCGTGTCCGCAGTCTCTGACCATCTCCTGTACCGTGTCCGCAGTCTCTGACCATCTCCTGTACCATGTCCGCAGTCTCTGACCATCTCCTGTACCATGTCCGCAGTCTCTGACCATCTCCTGTACCATGTCCGCAGTCTCTGACCATCTCCTGTACCATGTCCGCAGTCTCTGACCATCTCCTGTACCATGTCCGCAGTCTCTGACCATCTCCTGTACCATGTCCGCAGTCTCTGACCATCTCCTGTACCATGTTCGCAGTCTCTGACCATCTCCTGTACCATGTCCCCAGTGTCTGACCATCTCCTGTATCATGTCCCCAGTCTCTGGCCATCTCCTGCAATGTGTCTGCAATCACTGACCATCTCCTGTATAAAAATATTTTTTAAAAACAGTCACTTTCAGTTTCGGTGCCGTTTTGGTATCGGTTTTCGGGATCAAGGAAAATTTATTTTCGGTATCGGCACCAAAAAACCCATTCGGTGCACCCCTAGTTTATATTGCCGATAATGTCACTATGGTCAACCCCACACAACACAATAGGTTTGATTTACTAAAACGGGAAAGTACTAAATCTGGTGCAGCATCACAAAGAAGCCAATCAGCTTTTTTTGTCAAGGCTTAATTGAACAAGCTTAATTTAGAAGCCGATTGGTTTCTATGCGAAGCTACACCAGATTTTGCACTCTCCACCTTAAGTAAATGAACCCCAATGTTTATGTTACACTGGTCAAATTTCAGGTCAAATCAGTGACACTATGAAGAGAACACATCACATTTGTCTTCCGCGTAAGCCCATGTGACTTCTTCTACAACATCACCATGATGAACACAATGCTTCCATGAAGGCACAAGTATCAGCCTTCTCCTCAACGTATAATACGTTGTAATGCATGCCGATACAGTGGAACCTCGGATTACGAGCATAATCCGTTCCAGGAGAAGGCTCGTAATCCAAAGTACTCGCATATCAAGGTGAGTTTCCCCACAGAAGTCAATGGAAATGAAAATAATTTGTTCCGCATAGACTTCAAAGGGCATGCAATACCGCATGCGGCCAGAGGTGGGGTACCAGAGAGCCTCGGAAATGGCCGGAGAGGCCCGAGGACACCTCGGCAAACCTCGGAAAGACTCCGTTTGCCGAGGTCAGCCGAGCTGTCCTCGGGCCTTTCCGTGCATTTCCGAACGACGCTGACCGGCTGCGATCTGCGCCACCCCCCCACCTCAGGCCAAACGCGGTACTGCACACGCTTTGGCCTGAATCGCGGTCGTTTTGCGAGGCCACACTCGCAAACCAAGCTACGATTTTTAAAAATACAGTGCTCGTATTGCAAAACGCTCGTTAACTGTGTTACTCGCAATCTGAGGTTCCACTGTACTCTGTTTGCTTTGTTAGCAGCAGCTTGGCATTGCATGCCATTGCTGAGCCTATCATCTACTAGGACCCCAGGTCCTTTTCCATCTTAGATTCCCCCAGAGGTTCTCCCCCCAGTGTATAGATTGCATTCATATTTTTGCCACCCAAATGCATTATTTTACATTTTTCTACATTGAACCTCATTTGCCATGTAGTCGCCCACCCCATTAATTTGTTCAGATCATTTTGCAAGATTTCCACATCCTGCGGAGAAGTTATTGCCCTGCAATCTCACTCCTCATCAACACACTATATGAAAATTCCATCAAGACACAAAGACAAGATTTCCTCACATTGGCAGGATACATGGCATTTCCATTAAGACAAAACAAATACCGTATATACCTTTGTATATCAGGATAAAGATCCTTATTTTCAAATTAATTTTTTTTTTCAGTCCAAAAAAATGTAATAATAGCCACAGTGTACATAAAGATCCTTATATTAAAACAAGTGAATTGAGCTTTTAGTATGACAATTCTGTGACGATACAAACATAATAATTTCCAAATCAATATTCAATACATTTGTTCAGATATTAGAGTCTTCCTCCATACTAACACAAGGGCCAACTGTTTCATGAAGATAGGAGTCTCATCAACACAACGGTGTACGTTTCTGTGAAACCATCAATGCGTTACTTCATATCAACACAGTGGACTACACATCTATGAAGCATAATCCAAAAAAGCGGCGTTACACCAACGAGTGAATGAAGACAATATTAAATAATATGTGACTGCCCCTTTAAGAGATGCATATGCACCTATTAAACCAGAATATATAATTTTTTTTTCTTACACCCTAGAGAATAAAATGGTGGTCGTTGCAATACTTTATGTCACACCGTATTTGCGCAGCGTTCTTACAAGCGCACTTTTTTTTGGAAAAAAATACACTTTTTTTAATTAAAAAAAATAAGACAACAGAAAAGTTAGCCCATTTTTTTTTTTTTTTATATATTGTGAAAGATAATGGGACGCCGAGTAAATTGATACCCAACATGTCACGCTTCAAAATTGTGCCCGCTTGTGGAATGGTGACAAACTTTTACCCTTAAAAATCTCCATAGGCAACATTTAAAAAAAATTCTACAGGTTGCATGTTTTGAGTTAGAGAGGAGGTCTAGGGCTAGAATTATTGCTCTCACTCTACCAATCGCGGCAAAGCCTCACATGTGTGGTTTGAACACCCATTTACGTATGTGTTCGCTTCTGCATGTGAGCTGGTCGGGGACGGGGCACGTTTAAAAAATGATTTTATTTTTTTCTTATTTATTTTACCTTTTATTTATTTATTTATTTATTTTTTTTAGAACAGTCTAAAAATAAAAAAAGTGTCACTTTTATTCCTATTATAAGGAATGTAAACATCCCTTGTAATAGACAAAAAAGCATGACAGAACCTCTTAAATATGAGATCTGGGGTCAAAAAGACCTCCAATCTCATATTTACACTAAAATGCAATTAAAAAAAAAAAAAAAAATTGTCACTTTAAAAAAATACCCTCTCCCGCCTCCGATAAAAGTGATCTCGTGGTGAATCCACAGCAGAGACCACTTTTATCTTGAAGCGGACCGCTCGCTGAAGAGGATACCGGGGTTATGGCAGCTATCTGCTGCCATAACAACAATACTCCTCTTCAAAGGACCGACTTATAACGATGGCGGGCGGTCCAGAAGTGGTTAACGTGATAAAAAAAAAAAAAAAAAACACACAATGTCTTCTCTTTTCAATGTGTTGTAGATCAAAGCTTCTCAACTCCAGTCCTCAAGTTCCCCCAAACAGGTCATGTTTTTAGGCTTTCCATTATTTTGCACAGGTGATTTGATCAGTTTCACTGCCTTAGTAATTACCCCAGCCGTTTCATCTGAGGGAAATCACGAAAACATGACCTGCTGGGGGTACTTGAGGACTGGAGTTGAGAAACATTGCTGTACATCACAATTCTTTTAAGAGCTGCCTTGGTGTAAAAGTACTTACTCACTGGATTGACTGACCCCCAAGTTATAAAGAGGTCAAATAAGGATTTACGGTTCTGATGTCCGCTACCTGAATTTCTCGGTCACTTTATGGGACCACAACCTTTAAGAAGTTTCAAAATGCCACTCGTCTCCATCTGAATTGGCAAACTCCTAAAGATGGGCTGAAACGCGTTAAGACGGAGTCCACAATCGTCACTTCCGGTTTCCTGCGATGTCACATCCAGGCAATTGGAGTGCACGCCGACTCCGGTGAGAGCGGAGGAGTCTCTTCTTGTACAATGTCTTACAGGCTGATTTGGTTGGTACCTTGGCAATGAGAGTGTAATTTTAATGGGAATTTTATAATTATTTTACTAAACAATACTATGCTATGCTATGGCTACTCTCAAACTAAAGGCGTTTTTCAAGCGTTTTAGCGATAAAAATAGCACCCGAAAACCGCCTCCCATGCCACCCCAGTGTGAAAACCCGAGTGCTCTCACACGTTACAAAAAGTCCTGCAAGTGGCATCTTTGGGGCGGTTTGGGAGTGCTGTACACAGCGTTCCTAAACCGCCCCTGCCCATTTGAATGCATGGGCAGAGCTTCCGAATCGCCTGAAAAGCGCTTTGGAAGCGGCGCAACACTGGTGGTTTTAACCCTTTCTTCAGCCACTAGCGGGGGTTAAAAGCTCCCCGCTAGCGGCTGAAAAGCGTCGCTAAAAGGGCGGTGAAGCTCCGCTATAACTAGCGTCGCTTTACTGCTAATGCGGCATGGCCCCAGGGTGAAAGTAGCCTATGAGATTTGTTCCTTTTGGATTGTTCTATGGCTGGCTTGCTGGTTTGAGATGGGATAGTGATTACTAGACATCTTATTGGAACGGTTGGAGTTGGAGGAGAGATGCATCTCTATCTCTGGCTAAAGGTTATATACTTGAGTGAGTACTTCACACAGAGGGGGTCAGCACAAAGAGGACTTGTTAAGATTAACCACTTAAGGACCGGGCCTCTTTTTGAGATGTGTTGTTTACAAGTTAAAAACAGTTTTTTTTTTTTTTTTAGAAAATTACTTAGAACCCCAAACATTATACTTTTCTAACACCCTAGATAATAATATGGCGTTGTTGCAATACTTTCTGTCACACCGTATTTGCGCAGCGGTCTTACAAGCGCACTTTTTTGGAAAAAAAAAAATATTAGGACAACAGTAAAGTTAGCCCAATTTTTTTTTATATTGTGAAAAATAATGTTACGCCGAGTAAGGTGATACCCAACATGTCACGCTTCAAAATTGCGGCCGCTCGTGGAATGGCGTCAAACTTTTACCCTTAAAAATCACCATTGGTGATGTTTAAAAAAAATTCTACAGGTTGCATGTTTTGAGTTACAGAGGAGGTCTAGGGCTAGAATGATTGCTCTCGCTCTACCGATCGCGGTGATACCTCACATGTGTGGTTTGAACACCATTTTCATATGCGAGCGCTACTCACGTATGCGTTCGCTTCTGCACACAAGCTTGGCGGGACGGGGAGCATTTAACAAAAAAAAAAAAAAAAAAATTTATTATTTTACCTTTTAAACTGTTCTTAAAAAAAAAAAAAAAAAAAAAATCACTTTTATTCCTTTTACAAGGAATGTAAACATCCCTTGTAATAGAAAAAAAAAAGCATGACAGGACCTCTTAATCATGAGATCTGGGGTCAAAAAGACCTCCGATCTCATATTTACACTAAAATGAAATAAAAAAAAAAAAATTGTCATTTAAAAAAAAAAAATGGCCCTTTAAGAGCTGTGGGCGGAAGTGATGTTTTGACATATGGTATAGATATGGTATGGAGACAGGTGGGGGCCAGCTTCCCCTCACTTGTCTCCATACCCAGCATGGGAGAACATCCAATCGCTTCTGCTGACGGCTTCAGTAAGCGGCGGAGGGCACCGGAGGGTGGGGGGCCCTCTCCCGCCGCCGATAAAAGTGATCTTGCGGTGAATCTGCCGCAGAGACCAGTATTATCGGAAACCGGACCGCCAGCCAAAAAAAAAAAGGGGGAGGATACAGGAGTTATGGAAGCTAGCTAACAACGATATTCCTCTTCAAAATTAGGACGTATATTGGCATGCGGCGGTCTGAAATTGGTTAAGAATTTTTTGGCACTTGGTGTTTGCATACAGATATTTTTTTAGCTGTGAGCGTATTATTATAGGTGCATAGTTGAGGAACTATAATCTAGTACACATCTATGAAGATATCATTGTCTTACTTAACATCAACACCAAGGTGAAAACATCCATAAAGACATAATCACCCTCCTTCTCTAAACCTTTACAACGAAGTCTGACCCTTCCAAAAAAGCACTTCAATCTGCTTAGATCAGAGGTTCTCAACTCCTGCCCTCAGGACCCACTAAGAGCCGGTTCACACAGGGGCGACTTGTCAGACGACCTAGCCGCCTGACAAGTCGCCTCCCGTTCTGTACAATGGAACCGTTCTAATAGGAGCGACGCAAGTCGCTCCGACTTAGAAAAAGGTTCCTGTACTACTTCGGGAGCGACTTGGGGCGACTTGCATAGAATTCTATACAGAAGTCGTTTTGCAAGTCGCCGCGGAAGTCGTTTGCAGGTCGCCTCGCTGAGGCGACCTGCAAGTCGTGCCGCCCCTGTGTGAACCGGGGCTAACAGGCCAGGTTTGCAAGATAACCAAAATACATCACAGGTGATATCATTTGCTGCTTAGTGATTGCACTATTCTAGTCTGCATCTCCCCAAGGTAATACTTACAATCTGGCCTGTTAGTGGGTCCTGAGGACTGGAGTTGAGAACCACTGGCTTAGAACATCATGACCTATGGGATATACAATCCATACTGGCCAAAGAGCCAGCCTTCAGTTTGAGGACCACATAAAGTAACCAATGAAAACTGCCTGTCAGGTCTGGGCTCAGCCCTTCCTTCTCTGAGCTGGCCGCTCAGTAGTCAGCTAATTGCCAGCTCCTATCTCTCAGCAGTTACTCAGCTGTTGATGATATCCTGCTCATCAGTCCTGCCTACTTAAGCCGTCCAGCCCAGAGGAGCTCTGCCTTCACCTTGGTCTACATCACAGAGACTATCTCCTACATTCCTCTTAAAAGACTTGCTTGGCTGACATCCATTCTGGCTCCAGATTCTGCTTGCTGTTTTACTACGCTCATCTCTGGCTCCCTGATGTTTGGCTTGTCTGATTATCCGTTCCGGTTCCTAAATTCTGGCTATGTTATGACTACGTTTGTTCCATTTACTTTTATTATTAAACAAGTGTGATTTAACTGTACTTCTGTCTCGGTCTGATTTCATGGTTTCTGACACTGCCTGTAGACCCTGTGAAAGTATCCATCAATAAATCAATACTAGCCAGATCGGTTAAGTAGTACATGCCATCAGAGGTATGCAGAATGTTGTTTAGACAAGTAATAAACAGGAACAGTCTTACTTCCTCCTCGGGAACACACACTTACCTCTCACAGAAGGTGTGCAGACATGGCAGGACCTTAGGAATGTGATAGCGCTCCAAGCAAATACTGCAGATGAGGAACTGCTTGTCAATTTGACGCACCACTGGGCTCGCCATGACCGTATTTACACAGTGACCTGTTTAATAACCTGAGCACAAAAAGGCAAGAGAATGAAAGAAAAACCTGAGACAAATGAGACACAGAACAGATGTACATGGTGGAGAGAATTGAAGAGAATGTTCTAAAAGGTGGACAGCTTGAGAGGAGAGGAGGCTGCACAAGGCAGAAGGATGGAAGGAGTCTTTTCTGTCTCGTACTGCCTCCTTCCTCTCCTTTTGTCTCTCTTCCTTGTTAAACCTCTTCTACTTTGCATTGCAGATAGGTGGATGGAGAGAGAGAGAAGGCTATAGAGCAGTGGTCATCAACCCTGTCCTCAGGGCCCACTTACAGGCCAGGTTTTATGTATTACCTTGGGGAGATGCAGACTAGAATACTGCAATCACTGAGCAGCAAATGATATCACCTGTCATGTATTTCAGTTATCTTGCAAACCTGGCCTGTTAATGGGCCCTGAGGACAGGAGTTGATGACAACTGCTCTATAGGACAGATGGATAGAGGAAGAAGAGGCTGCACTGGGTGAAATGATAGAGGAACTGGAGGCTCTACAGAACGGATGGATAGAGGAACAAGAACTGTCTACAGAACAGTTAGATAGAGGAACAAGAGGCGGTACTGGGTCAAGGGATGGTGGAAGTAGAGACTCTACAGAACGGATGAATAGATGAAGAGGAGGCTCTAGATAGAATATAGATAGGAATCTACAGAACGGAAGGCACTACAGGTTAGATGAAGAGAAAAAGAAGAGACTCTACAGGACAGAGGGATACAACCTGTATAGGAACAAGGGTTATGGAAGAAGAAGCAGCTCTACAAAACAGTTAGGAGGTAGAGGAGGCTGAACAGAACAGATGGATAAGGGAATAGAATAGATAAAAATTGGAGGCTCTACAAGCTTGGATGGGAAGAGGAAGAGGAGGCTCAATAGAGACAATTGATAGAGGAAGAAAGGACTCTACAGGACAGATGAAGAAAAGGAAGGAGGAGGCTGTACAGGCCAAGGAATGAGGAAAAGAAGGAGGAGGAGGCTGTACAGGACAGATGGAGGAAAAGAAGGAGGAGGATGTACAGGACAGGTATGAGGAAAAGGAGGAGGAGGATGTACAGGACAGGTATGAGGAAAAGGAGGAGGAGGATGTACAGGACAGGTATGAGGAAAAGGAGGAGGATGTACAGGACAGGTATGAGGAAAAGGAGGAGGATGTACAGGACAGGTATGAGGAAAAGAAGAAGGAGGATGTACAGGACAGGTATGAGGAAAAGAAGAAGGAGGATGTACAGGACAGGTATGAGGAAAAGGAGGAGGAGGATGTACAGGAAAGACAGACGGAGAGGAGGCTCTATGGGGCAGATGGAGAGAGCAAGAAGGAAGCTGTACAGGACAGATGGAGGAAAAGAAGGAGGCAGTTGTACAGGACAGGTGGATAGAAGAGAAGGCTCTACAGGAAAGTAAAGCAGAATTTTGGGCGGATGGATAGAATGCAAAGATGACATATAGGACACATAGGATGAAAGGGTGAAAGACAGACATGGATGGAGGCTAGATTGAAAGGAATATTTTATATATACACACGAGATGTATGGGAGGCTAGTGAAGGGTGGAGGACACACACGGATGGAGGTGGGAGATGGGTGGAGAACACACTGACATGTTTGAAGGTAGGTGATGGATGGGGTCTGGATGGGCATGGTGAGATATATAGGAGGCTGGAGATGGGTGGAGGACAGTGACAGGTATTAGAGGCTGGTGATGGGTGGAGGACACACTGACAGGTGGAGGTCGGGGTAATTATGGGTGGATGGAGACAGTGACAGGTGGGTGGGAAACACTGAGGGTGGAGTCGGATGGTGCGGGGTGTGGTAGGTGAGGGATCGGTGGATGGGGGAGGGGTGGGTCGGTCGGTACCGGTGGGTCTCCTCCGCTCAGGCCTCCCCGGCTGCCATTGTAGCGAACAGCTGAGAGCGGCGACGTCAGTGCAGCGACTCCCATCACACGACCCCGCCTACGTCACTGGCCCCGCCCTCAGACGCCGTGACCTCAGCCGCTCGGTCCCCATTGGCCGCTTGGATATAGTGGGGAGAGCGGGAACCCCGATAGGAGAACTGTGACAAAACCCGCCTCCAGGACCATGACTTCCGGTTTGAGCGACGTCACCCTCTAATATCGCCCCACCTCACCCCTTCACCTCACCTCACCTCCGTCCTACCCTCACCTGTATGTATTCCATCACCCCTCCCCCATCCTCATCTATCCCCAACCACCTCATTTCCCCTTAGTGCCCACCTTACCACCTCATCTCAGCACCCCACTCCTAACCCCCCCCTCATCTCAGCACCCCACTCCTAACCCCCCCCCTCATCTCAGCACCCCACTCCTATCCCCCCCTCATCTCAGCACCCCACTCCTAACCCCCCCCCTCATCTCAGCACCCCACTCCTATCCCCCCCCTCATCTCAGCACCCCACTCCTATCCCCCCCCCCTCATCTCAGCACCCCACTCCTATCACCCCCCTCATCTCAGCACCCCACTCCTATCCCCCCCCTCATCTCAGCACCCCACTCCTATCCCCCCCCTCATCTCAGCACCCCACTCCTATCCCCCCCCCTCATCTCAGCACCCCACTCCTATCCCCCCCCTCATCTCAGCACCCCACTCCTATCCCCCCTCATCTCAGCACCCCACTCCTACCCCCCCCCTCATCTCAGCACCCCACTCCTATCACCCCCCTCATCTCAGCACCCCACTCCTATCACCCCCCTCATCTCAGCACCCCACTCCTATCCCCCCCTCATCTCAGCACCCCACTCCTATCCCCCCCCCTCATCTCAGCACCCCACTCCTATCCCCCCTCATCTCAGCACCCCACTCCTATCCCCCCCTCATCTCACCACCCCACTCCTATCCCCCCCCTCATCTCAGCACCCCACTCCTATCCCCCCCCCTCATCTCACCACCCCACTCCTATTCCCCCCCCTTCATCTCAGCACCCCACTCCTATCCCCCCCCTCATCTCAGCACCCCACTCCTATCCCCCCCCCCTCATCTCAGCACCCCACTCCTATCACCCCCCTCATCTCAGCACCCCACTCCTATCCCCCCCTCATCTCAGCACCCCACTCCTATCCCCCCCCCCTCATCTCAGCACCCCACTCCTATCCCCCCCCTCATCTCAGCACCCCACTCCTATCCCCCCTCATCTCAGCACCCCACTCCTATCCCCCCCCTCATCTCAGCACCCCACTCCTATCACCCCCCTCATCTCAGCACCCCACTCCTATCACCCCCCTCATCTCAGCACCCCACTCCTATCCCCCCCCTCATCTCAGCACCCCACTCCTATCCCCCCCCCTCATCTCAGCACCCCACTCCCTATCCCCCCTCATCTCAGCACCCCACTCCTATCCCCCCCTCATCTCACCACCCCACTCCTATCCCCCCCCTCATCTCAGCACCCCACTCCTATCCCCCCCCCTCATCTCACCACCCCACTCCTATTCCCCCCCCTTCATCTCAGCACCCCACTCCTATCCCCCCCCTCATCTCAGCACCCCACTCCTATCCCCCCCCCTCATCTCAGCACCCCACTCCTATCACCCCCCTCATCTCAGCACCCCACTCCTATCCCCCCCCTCATCTCAGCACCCCACTCCTATCCCCCCCCCTCATCTCAGCACCCCACTCCTATCCCCCCCCTCATCTCAGCACCCCACTCCTATCCCCCCTCATCTCAGCACCCCACTCCTATCCCCCCCCCTCATCTCAGCACCCCACTCCTATCACCCCCCTCATCTCAGCACCCCACTCCTATCACCCCCCTCATCTCAGCACCCCACTCCTATCCCCCCCCCTCATCTCAGCACCCCACTCCTATCCCCCCCCCTCATCTCAGCACCCCACTCCTATCCCCCCTCATCTCAGCACCCCACTCCTATCCCCCCCTCATCTCACCACCCCACTCCTATCCCCCCCCTCATCTCAGCACCCCACTCCTATCCCCCCCCCTCATCTCACCACCCCACTCCTATTCCCCCCCCTTCATCTCAGCACCCCACTCCTATCCCCCCCTCATCTCACCACCCCACTCCTATCCCCCCCTCATCTCAGCACCCCACTCCTATCCCTCCTCATCTCAGCACCCCACTCCTATCCCCCCTCATCTCAGCACCCCACTCCTATCCCCCCCTCATCTCAGCACCCCACTCCTATCCCCCCCCTCATCTCAGCACCCCACTCCTATCACCCCCCTCATCTCAGCACCCCACTCCTATCCCCCCCCTCATCTCAGCACCCCACTCCTATCCCCCCCCTCATCTCAGCACCCTACTCCTATCCCCCCTCATCTCAGCACCCCACTCCTATCCCCCCTCATCTCAGCACCCCACTCCTATCCCCCCCTCATCTCACCACCCCACTCCTATCCCCCCCTCATCTCAGCACCCCACTCCTATCCCCCCCCTCATCTCACCACCCCACTCCTATTCCCCCCCCTTCATCTCAGCACCCCACTCCTATCCCCCCCTCATCTCAGCACCCCACTCCTATCCCCCCCCCCTCATCTCAGCACCCCACTCCTATCCCCCCCCTCATCTCAGCACCCCACTCCTATCCCCCCCCTCATCTCAGCACCCCACTCCTATCCCCCCCCCCTCATCTCAGCACCCCACTCCTATCCCCCCCCTCATCTCAGCACCCCACTCCTATCCCCCCTCATCTCAGCACCCCACTCCTATCCCCCCCCCTCATCTCAGCACCCCACTCCTATCACCCCCCTCATCTCAGCACCCCACTCCTATCCCCCCCCTCATCTCAGCACCCCACTCCTATCCCCCCCCCTCATCTCAGCACCCCACTCCTATCCCCCCCCTCATCTCAGCACCCCACTCCTATCCCCCCTCATCTCAGCACCCCACTCCTATCCCCCCCCCTCATCTCAGCACCCCACTCCTATCACCCCCCTCATCTCAGCACCCCACTCCTATCACCCCCCTCATCTCAGCACCCCACTCTTATCCCCCCCCTCATCTCAGCACCCCACTCCTATCCCCCCCCCCTCATCTCAGCACCCCACTCCTATCCCCCCCCCTCATCTCAGCACCCCACTCCTATCCCCCCTCATCTCAGCACCCCACTCCTATCCCCCCCTCATCTCAGCACCCCACTCCTATCCCCCCCTCATCTCACCACCCCACTCCTATCCCCCCCCTCATCTCAGCACCCCACTCCTATCCCCCCCCCTCATCTCACCACCCCACTCCTATTCCCCCCCCTTCATCTCAGCACCCCACTCCTATCCCCCCCCTCATCTCAGCACCCCACTCCTATCCCCCCCCCCTCATCTCAGCACCCCACTCCTATCACCCCCCTCATCTCAGCACCCCACTCCTATCCCCCCCCTCATCTCAGCACCCCACTCCTATCCCCCCCCCCCCTCATCTCAGCACCCCACTCCTATCCCCCCCCTCATCTCAGCACCCCACTCCTATCCCCCCTCATCTCAGCACCCCACTCCTATCCCCCCCCCTCATCTCAGCACCCCACTCCTATCACCCCCCTCATCTCAGCACCCCACTCCTATCACCCCCCTCATCTCAGCACCCCACTCCTATCCCCCCCCCTCATCTCAGCACCCCACTCCTATCCCCCCCCCTCATCTCAGCACCCCACTCCTATCCCCCCTCATCTCAGCACCCCACTCCTATCCCCCCCTCATCTCACCACCCCACTCCTATCCCCCCCCTCATCTCAGCACCCCACTCCTATCCCCCCCCCTCATCTCACCACCCCACTCCTATTCCCCCCCCTTCATCTCAGCACCCCACTCCTATCCCCCCCTCATCTCACCACCCCACTCCTATCCCCCCCTCATCTCAGCACCCCACTCCTATCCCTCCTCATCTCAGCACCCCACTCCTATCCCCCCTCATCTCAGCACCCCACTCCTATCCCCCCTCATCTCAGCACCCCACTCCTATCCCCCCCCTCATCTCAGCACCCCACTCCTATCACCCCCCTCATCTCAGCACCCCACTCCTATCCCCCCCTCATCTCAGCACCCCACTCCTATCCCCCCCCTCATCTCAGCACCCTACTCCTATCCCCCCCCCATCTCAGCACCCCACTCCTATCCCCCCCCTCATCTCAGCACCCCACTCCTATCCCCCCTCATCTCAGCACCCCACTCCTATCCCCCCTCATCTCAGCACCCCACTCCTATCCCCCCCTCATCTCACCACCCCACTCCTATCCCCCCCTCATCTCAGCACCCCACTCCTATTCCCCCCCCTTCATCTCAGCACCCCACTCCTATTCCCCCCCATCTCACCACCCCACTCCTATCCCCCCCTCATCTCAGCACCCCACTCCTATCCCCCCTCATCTCAGCACCCCACTCCTATCCCCCCCTCATCACAGCACCCCACTCCTATCCCCCCCCCTCATCTCAGCACCCCACTCCTATCACCCCCCTCATCTCAGCACCCCACTCCTATCCCCCCCCTCATCTCAGCACCCCACTCCTATCCCCCCCCTCATCTCAGCACCCCACTCCTATCCCCCCCCTCATCTCAGCACCCCACTCCTATCCCCCCCCTCATCTCAGCACCCCACTCCTATCCCCCCCCTCATCTCAGCACCCCACTCCTATCCCCCCCTCATCTCAGCACCCCACTCCTATCCCCCCCCCTCATCTCAGCACCCCACTCCTATCCCCCCCCTCATCTCAGCACCCCACTCCTATCCCCCCCTCATCTCAGCACCCCACTCCTATCCCCCCCCCCATCTCAGCACCCCACTCCTATCCCCCCCCCTCATCTCAGCACCCCACTCCTATCCCCCCTCATCTCAGCACCCCACTCCTATCCCCCCCTCATCTCACCACCCCACTCCTATCCCCCCCCCTCATCTCAGCACCCCACTCCTATCCCCCCCTCATCTCACCACCCCACTCCTATTCCCCCCCCCTCATCTCAGCACCCCACTCCTATCCCCCCCCTCATCTCAGCACCCCACTCCTATCCCCCCTCATCTCAGCACCCCACTCCTATCCCCCCTCATCTCAGCACCCCACTCCTATCCCCCCTCATCTCAGCACCCCACTCCTATCCCCCCCCTCATCTCAGCACCCCACTCCTATCCCCCCCCTCATCTCAGCACCCCACTCCTATCCCCCCCCTCATCACAGCACCCCACTCCTATCCCCCCCTCATCTCAGCACCCCACTCCTATTCCCCCCCCTCATCTCAGCACCCCACTTCTACCCCCCCCATCTCACCACCCCACTCCTATCCCCCCCTCATCTCAGCACCCCACTCCTATCCCCCCCTCATCTCAGCACCCCACTCCTATCCCCCCCGTCTCACCACCCCACTCCTATCCCCCCCCTCATCTCAGCACCCCACTCCTATCCCCCCCTCATCTCAGCACCCCACTCCTATCCCCCCCCTCATCTCAGCACCCCACTCCTATCCCCCCTCCGTCTCAGCACCCCACTCCTATCCCCCCCCCGTCTCACCACCCCACTCCTATCCCACCCCCCCTCTCAGCACCCCACTCCTATCCCCACCCCCCATCTCAGCACCCCACTCCTATCCCCACCCCCCATCTCAGCACCCCACTCCTATCCCCCCCCATCTCAGCACCCCACTCATATCCCCCCCTCATCTCAGCACCCCACTCCTATTCCCCCCTCCCTCATCTCAGCACCCCACTTCTACCCCCCCATCTCACCACCCCACTCCTATCCCCCCCTCATCTCAGCACCCCACTCCTATCCCCCCCTCATCTCAGCACCCCACTCCTATCCCTCCTCATCTCAGCACCCCACTCCTATCCCCCCCTCATCACAGCACCCCACTCCTACCCCCCCCCTCATCTCAGCACCCCACTCCTATCCCCTCCCTCATCTCAGCACCCCACTCCTATCCCCCCTCATCTCAGCACCCCACTCCTATCCCCCCCCTCATCTCAGCACCCTACTCCTATCCCCCCCCTCATCTGAGCACCCCACTCCTATCCCCCCCCTCATCTGAGGACCCCACTCCTATCCCCCCCCTCATCTGAGCACCCCACTCCTATCCCCCCCCTCATCTCAGCACCCCACTCCTATCCCCCCCCTCATCTCAGCACCCCACTCCTATCCCCCCCTCATCTCAGCACCCCACTCCTAACCCCCCCCCTCATCTCAGCACCCCACTCCTATCCCCCCCCTCATCTCAGCACCCCACTCCTATCCCCCCCCCCTCATCTCAGCACCCCACTCCTATCACCCCCCTCATCTCAGCACCCCACTCCTATCCCCCCCCTCATCTCAGCACCCCACTCCTATCCCCCCCCCCTCATCTCAGCACCCCACTCCTATCCCCCCCCCTCATCTCAGCACCCCACTCCTATCCCCCCCCTCATCTCAGCACCCCACTCCTATCCCCCCCTCATCTCAGCACCCCACTCCTATCCCCCCCCCCTCATCTCAGCACCCCACGCCTATCACCCCCCTCATCTCAGCACCCCACTCCTATCCCCCCCCTCATCTCAGCACCCCACTCCTATCACCCCCCTCATCTCAGCACCCCACTCCTATCCCCCCCCTCATCTCAGCACCCCACTCCTATCCCCCCCCTCATCTCAGCACCCTACTCCTATCCCCCCCCCCCATCTCAGCACCCCACTCCTATCCCCCCCTCATCTCAGCACCCCACTCCTATCCCCCCTCATCTCAGCACCCCACTCCTATCCCCCCCTCATCTCACCACCCCACTCCTATCCCCCCCTCATCTCAGCACCCCACTCCTATTCCCCCCCCTTCATCTCAGCACCCCACTCCTATTCCCCCCATCTCACCACCCCACTCCTATCCCCCCCTCATCTCAGCACCCCACTCCTATTCCCCCCCCTTCATCTCAGCACCCCACTCCTATTCCCCCCCATCTCACCACCCCACTCCTATCCCCCCCTCATCTCAGCACCCCACTCCTATCCCCCCTCATCTCAGCACCCCACTCCTATCCCCCCCTCATCACAGCACCCCACTCCTATCCCCCCCCCTCATCTCAGCACCCCACTCCTATCCCCCCTCATCTCAGCACCCCACTCCTATCCCCCCTCATCTCAGCACCCCACTCCTATCCCCCCCCTCATCTCAGCACCCCACTCCTATCCCCCCCCTCATCTCAGCACCCCACTCCTATCCCCCCCCTCATCTCAGCACCCCACTCCTATTCCCCCCCCTCATCTCAGCACCCCACTCCTATCCCCCCCCTCATCTCAGCACCCCACTCCTATCCCCCCCCCTCATCTCAGCACCCCACTCCTATCCCCCCCTCATCTCAGCACCCCACTCCTATCCCCCCCTCATCTCAGCACCCCACTCCTATCCCCCCCCCCCCATCTCAGCACCCCACTCCTATCCCCCCCCCTCATCTCAGCACCCCACTCCTATCCCCCCTCATCTCAGCACCCCACTCCTATCCCCCCCTCATCTCACCACCCCACTCCTATCCCCCCCCCCTCATCTCAGCACCCCACTCCTATCCCCCCCTCATCTCACCACCCCACTCCTATTCCCCCCCCCTCATCTCAGCACCCCACTCCTATCCCCCCCCTCATCTCAGCACCCCACTCCTATCCCCCCTCATCTCAGCACCCCACTCCTATCCCCCCTCATCTCAG
The DNA here is from genome assembly GCA_037953035.1 of Aquarana catesbeiana. Classification (NCBI taxonomy): domain Eukaryota; kingdom Metazoa; phylum Chordata; class Amphibia; order Anura; family Ranidae; genus Aquarana; species Aquarana catesbeiana. The sequence goes on along the minus strand of JBBHAA010004065.1, from coordinate 4,715 downwards.
CACCCCACTCCTATCCCCCCCCTCATCTCAGCACCCCACTCCTATCCCCCCCCTCATCTCAGCACCCCACTCCTATCCCCCCCTCATCACAGCACCCCACTTCTACCCCCCCCATCTCACCACCCCACTCCTATCCCCCCCTCATCTCAGCACCCCACTCCTATCCCCCCCTCATCTCAGCACCCCACTCCTATCCCCCCCGTCTCACCACCCCACTCCTATCCCCCCCCTCATCTCAGCACCCCACTCCTATCCCCCCCTCATCTCAGCACCCCACTCCTATCCCCCCCCTCATCTCAGCACCCCACTCCTATCCCCCCTCCGTCTCAGCACCCCACTCCTATCCCCCCCCCGTCTCACCACCCCACTCCTATCCCACCCCCCCTCTCAGCACCCCACTCCTATCCCCACCCCCATCTCAGCACCCCACTCCTATCCCCACCCCCCATCTCAGCACCCCACTCCTATCCCCACCCCCCATCTCAGCACCCCACTCCTATCCCCCCCCATCTCAGCACCCCACTCATATCCCCCCCTCATCTCAGCACCCCACTTCTACCCCCCCATCTCACCACCCCACTCCTATCCCCCCCTCATCTCAGCACCCCACTCCTATCCCCCCTCATCTCAGCACCCCACTCCTATCCCTCCTCATCTCAGCACCCCACTCCTATCCCCCCCTCATCACAGCACCCCACTCCTACCCCCCCCCCATCTCAGCACCCCACTCCTATCCCCTCCCTCATCTCAGCACCCCACTCCTATCCCCCCTCATCTCAGCACCCCACTCCTATCCCCCCCCTCATCTCAGCACCCTACTCCTATCCCCCCCCTCATCTCAGCACCCCACTCCTATCCCCCCCCTCATCTCAGCACCCCACTCCTATCCCCCCCCTCATCTCAGCACCCCACTCCTATCCCCCCCCTCATCTCAGCACCCCACTCCTATCCCCCCCTCATCTCAGCACCCCACTCCTATCCCCCCCCTCATCTCAGCACCCCACTCCTATCCCCCCCCTCATCTCAGCACCCCACTCCTATCCCCCCCCTCATCTCAGCACCCCACTCCTATCCCCCCCCCCCCTCATCTCAGCACCCCACTCCTATCCCCCCCCTCATCTCAGCACCCCACTCCTATCCCCCCCCTCATCTCAGCACCCCACTCCTATCCCCCCCCCTCATCTCAGCACCCCACTCCTATCCCCCCCCTCATCTCAGCACCCCACTCCTATCCCCCCTCATCTCAGCACCCCACTCCTACCCCCCCCCTCATCTCAGCACCCCACTCCTATCACCCCCCTCATCTCAGCACCCCACTCCTATCACCCCCCTCATCTCAGCACCCCACTCCTATCCCCCCCCTCATCTCAGCACCCCACTCCTATCCCCCCCCCTCATCTCAGCACCCCACTCCTATCCCCCCTCATCTCAGCACCCCACTCCTATCCCCCCCTCATCTCACCACCCCACTCCTATCCCCCCCCTCATCTCAGCACCCCACTCCTATCCCCCCCCCTCATCTCACCACCCACTCCTATCCCCCCCACTCAGCACCCCACCCTCCCCCTCATCTCAGCACCCCACTCCTATCCCCCCCCCTCATCTCAGCACCCCACTCCTATTCCCCCCCCTTCATCTCAGCACCCCACTCCTATCCCCCCCTCATCTCAGCACCCCACTCCTATCCCCCCCCCCTCATCTCAGCACCCCACTCCTATCACCCCCCTCATCTCAGCACCCCACTCCTATCCCCCCCCTCATCTCAGCACCCCACTCCTATCCCCCCCCCCTCATCTCAGCACCCCACTCCTATCCCCCCCCCTCATCTCAGCACCCCACTCCTATCCCCCCTCATCTCAGCACCCCACTCCTATCCCCCCTCATCTCAGCACCCCACTCCTATCCCCCCCCCTCATCTCAGCACCCCACTCCTATCACCCCCCTCATCTCAGCACCCCACTCCTATCCCCCCCTCATCTCAGCACCCCACTCCTATCCCCCCCCTCATCTCAGCACCCCACTCCTATCCCCCCCCTCATCTCACCACCCCACTCCTATTCCCCCCCCTCATCTCAGCACCCCACTCCTATCCCCCCCTCATCTCAGCACCCCACTCCTATCCCCCCCTCATCTCAGCACCCCACTCCTATCCCCCTCATCTCAGCACCCCACTCCTATCCCCCCTCATCTCAGCACCCCACTCCTATCCCCCCCTCATCTCAGCACCCCACTCCTATCCCCCCCCTCATCTCAGCACCCCACTCCTATCCCCCCCTCATCTCAGCACCCCACTCCTATCCCCCCTCATCTCAGCACCCCACTCCTATCCCCCCCCCTCATCTCAGCACCCCACTCCTATCCCCCCCCTCATCTCAGCACCCCACTCCTATCCCCCCCCCTCATCTCAGCACCCCACTCCTATCCCCCCCCTCATCTCACCACCCCACTCCCTATCCCCCCCCTCATCTCAGCACCCCACTCCTATCCCCCCTCATCTCAGCACCCCACTCCTATCCCCCCTCATCTCAGCACCCCACTCCTATCCCCCCCTCATCTCAGCACCCCACTCCTATCCCCCCCTCATCTCAGCACCCCACTCCTATCCCCCCCTCATCTCAGCACCCCACTCCTATCCCCCCCCCTCATCTCAGCACCCCACTCCTATCACCCCCCTCATCTCAGCACCCCACTCCTATCCCCCCCCTCATCTCAGCACCCCACTCCTATCCCCCCCCTCATCTCAGCACCCCACTCCTATCCCCCCTCATCTCAGCACCCCACTCCTATCCCCCCTCATCTCAGCACCCCACTCCTATCCCCCCCTCATCTCAGCACCCCACTCCTATCCCCCCTCATCTCAGCACCCCACTCCTATCCCCCCCTCTCGCCCCCTATCCCCCCCCTCATCTCAGCACCCCACTCCTATCCCCCCCCCTCATCTCACCACCCCACTCCTATTCCCCCTCCTTCATCTCAGCACCCCACTCCTATCCCCCCCCCTCATCTCAGCACCCACTCCTATCCCCCCCCTCATCTCAGCACCCCACTCCTATCCCCCCTCATCTCAGCACCCCACTCCTATCCCCCCCTCATCTCACCACCCCACTCCTATCCCCCCCTCCCACCCCACTCCTATTCCCCCCCCTTCATCTCAGCACCCCACTCCTATCCCCCCCCTCATCTCAGCACCCCACTCCTATCCCCCCCCCCTCATCTCAGCACCCCACTCCTATCACCCCCCTCATCTCAGCACCCCACTCCTATCCCCCCCCTCATCTCAGCACCCCACTCCTATCCCCCCCCCTCATCTCAGCACCCCACTCCTATCCCCCCCCCTCATCTCAGCACCCCACTCCTATCCCCCCTCATCTCAGCACCCCACTCCTATCCCCCCCCCTCATCTCAGCACCCCACTCCTATACCCCCTCATCTCAGCACCCCACTCCTATCCCCCCCCCTCATCTCAGCACCCCACTCCTATCACCCCCCTCATCTCAGCACCCCACTCCTATCACCCCCCTCATCTCAGCACCCCACTCCTATCCCCCCCCCCTCATCTCAGCACCCCACTCCTATCCCCCCCCCTCATCTCAGCACCCCACTCCTATCCCCCCTCATCTCAGCACCCCACTCCTATCCCCCCCTCATCTCAGCACCCCACTCCTATCCCCCCCCTCATCTCAGCACCCCACTCCTATCCCCCCCCTCATCTCACCACCCCACTCCTATTCCCCCCCCTTCATCTCAGCACCCCACTCCTATCCCCCCCTCATCTCACCACCCCACTCCTATCCCCCCTCATCTCAGCACCCCACTCCTATCCCTCCTCATCTCAGCACCCCACTCCTATCCCCCCTCATCTCAGCACCCCACTCCTATCCCCCCTCATCTCAGCACCCCACTCCTATCCCCCCCCCTCATCTCAGCACCCCACTCCTATCACCCCCCTCATCTCAGCACCCCACTCCTATCCCCCCCCTCATCTCAGCACCCCACTCCTATCCCCCCCCTCATCTCAGCACCCTACTCCTATCCCCCCCTCATCTCAGCACCCCACTCCTATCCCCCTCATCTCAGCACCCCACTCCTATCCCCCCCTCATCCCACCACCCCACTCCTATCCCCCCTCATCTCAGCACCCCACTCCTATTCCCCCCTCATCTCAGCCCCACTCCTATTCCCCCCCATCTCACCAGCACCCCACTCCTATCCCCCCCCTCATCTCAGCACCCCACTCCTATCCCCCCCCTCATCTCAGCACCCCACTCCTATCCCCCCCTCATCTCAGCACCCCACTCCTATCCCCCCCCTCATCTCAGCACCCCACTCCTATCCCCCCCTCATCTCAGCACCCCACTCCTATCCCCCCCCCTCATCTCAGCACCCCACTCCTATCACCCCCTCATCTCAGCACCCCACTCCTATCCCCCCCCTCATCTCAGCACCCCACTCCTATCCCCCCCCTCATCTCAGCACCCCACTCCTATCCCCCCCCTCATCTCAGCACCCCCACTCCTATCCCCCCCCTCATCTCAGCACCCCACTCCTATTCCCCCCCCTCATCTCAGCACCCCACTCCTATCCCCCCCTCATCTCAGCACCCCACTCCTATACCCCCCCTCATCTCAGCACCCCACTCCTATCCCCCCCCTCATCTCAGCACCCACTCCCTATCCCCCCCCTCATCTCAGCACCCCACTCCTATCCCCCCCTCA
>JBBHAA010004064.1:0-41142 GCA_037953035.1 Aquarana catesbeiana | reverse complement strand
AATGCATATTTTCAGGAAGAAAATACACTAAAGAGCAAACAAAATGTTATACCCAATTATTTTGGTAAAATATAAAAACGTATGGAGGTCCGTCGAATAAAAAGATACCAAACATGTCAAGCCTTGAAATTGTGCATGAATTCTCCAAAGGAGACACTTTAAGAGCCTTTACAGGTCAACAGGGGGGCGTTTTTGCATTGCATTCAATGGGACACAGCATGTCCATTATCAGCACAACACCGATAACCCTATTTTGGCTGATCATTTTCGGCGGCCGATATATCGGTGTAGCCCTGGATACCAGGTGGACTATGGCCCTAGAATTATCGCCCTCACTCACATTGTGGCGTAATCAATGGTTACATACACAAGCTCGCCCTAAGCTACGCTTTTAATATGATCAAATGGCGCTGTGTGTATACATTCTCCAGGCAACCCAATCATGTAATGCCCCCCCCCCCTTAGAGAGGAAGTCAACACATACGAAATATAGTAATAAAAAGCCTCATAGTGTAGTAATAAACGCACCAGATTTATTTAAAATATAAAGCATCACACGCATGAGGTATACAATCAGATATGCATATCAGAAGTCGGTAAAAACAAATTCAGGAAACAAGCCACGGTTGCTTGCGTAATGACGTTGCTCCACGCTACGTGTTTCGTCATACGACGACGTCATCGGGGGCTTTTGTGTTTTGTTGGCTCTGATACTTTTTATATGGGGTGTGTACAGGGTGCTCTAAAAAGGGGGCTAACATGCCTCCTATGTGTTAGCACAGGTCCTCTTTATTTATGAAGACATTAGGGGTCTATTAGGGCTGTGCTCCAAAACAGCTATCCTCGCTATGCTAGCCCGAAGAATGACAGCTGTGACGCCTAAAGTGGACGTAATACACATGCACGTCCGGGGGCCATTAGTCGCGGGAGGGATCGGACACATTTGTCCAAGGAGTCTCCCCGATCTCACTGTACGAGCAGGTTCCACAGAAGAACAGCAGAACTCCGTAACCAACCGCTGATGCCACAAGGGGACAACTGCTCAAGGGGGAGTGGTTACTGGTTAAGGGGGAGTTTTACTGCCCCCAAACTACAAGAGTATAGGAGCGCTTTACTCTTAAATTTTATTTTACATTCGTCTGAATGAGAAAAACCCACAATGAACACCAGTGCATTGAACACTGACGTGTCGCATTTTTTTCGCAATCGGGAGGCTAAAAATAAAAAGCTTAGACTACACAAGGTACATCGAGAACCTTGCCATAAACAAAAAGCATGAGGCTGTCCCATATTTACTCCTCCCGTCTGTTCCCCTGTAATTTGTGGCACCCTGGAGCAAAATAAAAGGGGGGGGGGGGTTATGAGACGGGCTGACGGGCCAATAATAGCACAGCCAAATATTTTGAAAAACAAGACCTGGACTGCAGAGAAACAATGACTCGTTATGGATGGGGGATCACAGAGTGGGGGTCTCCTGGGATCCCCTCCGAGAACTGAACTCCAAAACTGGAAACATTCTCAGAATTTCTGGATGTCTCCGTGGGCTCTCAGGAGGTGGGGAAATAAGGGGCCCACCAGCTCTGGCGACTTGATGACCTATTAGAATGGTTGGTAGGAGACACCTTTAGACCTAGACTGGAGAAGGCTGGAGGTCTCAAGGATTTAAAGAGGACCTACTGGGACAACTTCAGGATATTTTTGCATTACATTTAAAGGAGACCCGTCACCACAGACTTGAGTGTAGCTTTAAAGTGAAACTCGTCTAACTCCTTCAGACGCTAGGCAATAACTGAATCCTTTATTGCAGATGGGGGGTTTGGCCACCACCTGTTGATCCTTGCCAGTAGATCTGTATCTGACAGACTGCATCATGTGTCATTTTAGTACGTTTAGTTCCATTTTAGGAGGACCTGTCCCTTCTATATTACCTTAGTCCCCTGTCAGGGGTATGTTTAGAATGTTGTCGTACAGTTTCAACGCCACAAAGGGCAACTTCCAGAAAGAACCTTTCCATTTCTGACAGCCTACCCTATGGAGTGCAATTTAGGACAGTCAACCCCTACAATGGTAGCAAACCTCTGACGTAGACTAGTGTGTCTGTGTGTTTGATGGAAACATTAAATACCCAGACTGGACTTTTTTCACTTTTAGATAGAACAGGGAAGAGGCGATCCTAAGGTTTGTGTCCCTCTGGGAAGATTTCCCTTACTTACTCTTTGGTTACCAGAACAAGAAGTGACAAAATCTCCCCAACAGTGGAACCTGACAGAAAAATGGTGGGGGGAGCTATTCCTCCTGCCAACTCCATCCAAAACTAAAAGGTCTGGACTTGGTTTTGGACTGGCCAGACGAGACTAGACCAAGACCTTGGAAGCTCCAAGACCTGACAAAAGACCAAGATGATGACCAGACCAATACGATGACCAGACCATGACCAGACCATGACCAGACCACGACCATGACCAGACCACGACCATGACCAGACCACGACCATGACCAGACCACGACCATGACCAGACCACGACCATGACCAGACCACGACCATGACCAGACCACGACCATGACCAGACCACGACCATGACCAGACCACGACCATGACCAGACCACGACCATGACCAGACCACGACCAGACCACGACCAAAACCATGACCAGACCAGACCAAAACCCATGACCAGACCAAAACCATGACCAGACCAAAACCATGACCAGACCAAAACCATGACAGACCAAAACCATGATCAAGACCTCCACAACCAGAACAAAGAAAGACCACACCAAGACCATGACAGAATGACACCAGACCAAGACCAGGTGACACCAGACCAAGACCAGGTGACACCAGACCCAAGACCAGGTGACACCAGACCAAGACCAGGCGACACCAGACCAAGACCAGGCGACACCAGACAAGACCAGGTGACACCAGACCAAGACCAGGTGACACCAGACCAAGACCAGGTGACACCAGACCAAGACCAGGTGACACCAGACCCAAGACCAGGTGACACCAGACCAAGACCAGGTGACACCAGACCAAGACCAGGTGACACCAGACCAAGACCAGGTGACACCAGACCAAGACAAACGAGACCATGACCAGTTTTGTCTGGAGTTCCATCTCAAAACCCAGCACCAGGCACAAAAAACTCTAAGGGGGGCCCCTGGGTTCAATGTTTAAATGCTTGTTAAGTCTTGGGGGATGTGCAGAAGAGGCTGCATAATATACATGAACTCCTGCCCCAGCAGGCTCAGTGTGGTTCTCCCCCAAAGCTCCAGTCCGTGGGCGGAGTCTCTGTGTCCATCATGTACAGTGCAGGGCTCTCCCTATATTGTACAGGGTGGGGGTGCATGTGTGACCACAGACAGGAGCAGCTTACAGAGGAGGCCATTGCAGACCAGTTGGGAACCTTCTGGAGCGGGGAATCAGGTACGCAATACAGCCTCTTCTGCAACGCTTAAAGAGCGCTTAACTGAGCAAAAAGAAGAAAAGCGGGCACCCGATTTCTGTTGTTCTATAGATCTTTATTTCTTTTCCAGTTTACCTACAAGGCACAGCAGAGGTGTCTTGTATGAAGACGGAAAAGAAATAAAAACATATAGAAGAACAGAGACCAGGTGCCCTTTTGTTCAGATAATTGAGATGCTGTCAGGAGCCTGTAGGAGCACCGGAACCCCCTGTGGATGAAACCTGATATATATGGATGGAGGCGGTGGATCGCTTTTATCCCCATTTGATTAAGAAATGTTTAACCCTAGCGACCTACGTAAACAAACTCGGAGCGCCGCTCCAAGCGTCTGCAAACTGCTCTGGTGATCCACAGCTCTGTCAGATGCCGGCATCCAGATACACATCCAAGATAGCAGTTATTCATAGAACTCAAAAGGAAGCCACACTCCTAATCAGGCAACAGTGAAGCCCCTCTCTAGCCACGCTCTGATGCGTTTTGCCCGCAGCTGAAATTTTAGCCCCAGCAAGGGGCGAAATGCGTCGGGATGCATGGCCAGAGAGGGCTGAAGCCGTTTCACTGTCACCTGACATCCGATAGGAGCGGGACGTCCTTAGACTGATATACAGAAGTGTTTAACCCTTGCAGTGTGGGGGAGGGGGGGGGATTTAATATCATGTTTTGTTGTTTATATTTTTGTACCCGTTTCCTGGCACACAAATGCTTTCATTCCATCTTGAAAGGCATAAAAAGACTGACAGAAAGAAATCCAGATGACTCTTCTTCAGTTTGAATCCCTCTTTGATTAGTTTTAAACCTTCTTATAAGCAGCGCATGCAGTTCTATTCAAAGAGGAAGATTAAAAAATGAAGATCGGCTTTTTTCATCTACAAGCTACAAAGAAAAAAAATAAATAAAAACATAAAAAGACGGCGAGATGAAAACTTTAACGTTGTGTAAGCCAAAACTCCAACACCAGGATAGAAAGAAAGGGGGCGCTGTTTATCATATGCAAATATATGACACCAACACAATACATAAAAAACATTCCAGTTTTTGTTTTCGGGTAAGTGGGTTTTTTTTTTTTTACATCCCCAGATTCTCCTAGTTCCACCATAGAATGCTGCAGACCCTTAACCATCTCATAGTTAAAATATCCTACATACATTGATTTCCATCCAACATGTTCCCTGGAATAAGGTCCACTTCATCAGGGATGCAGATGCAGTTCAAGCAGACAGTAGCATTGCACCGTTGCCAATACTAAGCATCTGTACGATAATAAAACTGATACCTTCCAGTTTTAGTAAAAACATGTAAAGTGCCACTTACAGGCAAGAAATAGAGCATCTACAGTGGCTTGACAAAGAGGCAGTGCCTTGAAATGAGACTAAAGCCTCGTACACACGATCAGCTTTTCGGCAGGGAATTGTGTCATGACAGGCCTAAAATCCAACCATTAGTACGCTCCATCAGACAATTGTTGTCCAACTTTCTGCCAACAAATGTTGGATGGCAGGCTAGTACATTTTCGACGGACAATGGTCTGTTGTCAGATTTTCCTATCGTCTGTACACAAGTCCGTCACACAGAAGCTGAAAGTACAAACACCCATGCTCAGGATCAATGCTCAAACATGATATTAGCAGAAGGTGCCCAAAGGGTGGCGCTCAAGAACTGAAATTCCTCGTAGTATGTCACTACGTTCGTGTTTGTTGGCCGATAATTGAGTACTGTTTGTATGCAAGACAAGTTCCTGGCACACGCCCTTCGGACAAAAGTCTGATGCTTTGTTGGCCAACAACCTGATTGTGTGTACCAGGCTTTAGACTGTTGTGCCTTCCAGCAGAGTTCCCAGTTCCAGTGATCTGGTTGGCGAGATGTCATTTCCGGTCCACCACGACTGGTCATGCCCAGTGGCTCTTCCTGGATATGGAAATACACAGCACATCATCTACATCGCTCCTCCTAGCTGGTTCATCCATCTTCCCATCCATTGCTTTCTTGGTGACCAAAGGAAATAGAGCATCCACAGTGGCTTGACAAAGAGGCAGTGGCTTGAAACGAGATTGAGACTGTTGTGCCTTCCAGCAGAGTCCCCCAGTTATAATGATCCAGTTGTCAAGATGTCACTTCCGGTCCACCATGACTGGTCATGCCCAGTGGCTCTTCCTGGATACGGAAATACACAGCACATCACCATCTACATCTCTCCTCCTAGCTGGTTCATCCATCTTCCCATCCTTTGCTTTCTTGGTGACCACAGGAAATAGAGCATCCACAGTGGCTTGACAAACAGGCCGTACCCTGAATAGAGATCGAGACCGTTCCGTGCCTTCCAGCAGAGTCCCCAGTTCTAATGATCCAGTTTGCGAGACGTCACTTCTGGTGACATTTCCGGTCAGCTGTGATGCTAGTGATGCCCAATGGCTCTTCCTGGATACAGACCAAGACCAGGACCAGACCAAGACCATGACCAGACTAAGACCAAGACTAAAACCATGACCAGAACAAAACCATGACCAAGACCTCCACCACACCAAGAACAAACGAAGACCAGACCAAGACAGCACATCGCCATCCACATCTCTCCCCTTTTGCTCTTCTAGTGTTCACAGAAAATAGAGCATCCACAGTGGCTTGACAAACAGGCCATACCCTGAATTGAGATCGAGACCGTTCCGTGCCTTCCAGCAGAGTCCCCAGTTCTAATGATCCAGTTTGCGAGACGTCACTTCTGGTGACATTTCCGGTCAGCTGTGATGCTAGTGATGCCCAATGGCTCTTCCTGGATACAGACCAAGACCAGGACCAGACCAAGACCATGACCAGACTAAGACCAAGACTAAAACAATGACCAGAACAAAACCATGACCAAGACCTCCACCACACCAAGAACAAACGAAGACCAGACCAAGACAGCACATCGCCATCCACATCTCTCCCCTTTTGCTCTTCTAGTGGCCACAGAAAATAGAGCATCCCCAGTGGGTTGACAAAGAGGCAGCGCTCTGAAACAAGACCGAGACTGTTGTGCCTTCCAGCCCCCAATTCTAGTGATCCCGCTGACGAGACGTCACTTCCGGTAACATCATTCTAAGACCGCCGTGACTGGCAGACCGGTACTCCTCCCAGCTGGTTAATCCATCTTCCCATCCTTTGCTTTCCTGGTGGCCACAAGTGGCAGAGATGGTATTTCTCTACACCAGGACCTGGTCACATGCGGAACTGTGGTTTTGCGCTTTTTCTTGGATTTAAATAGCCCTTTACATGGCGTTAGCCAAGACACTAAAAATAGGTATTGGTGGGAATTGGCATCGGCGAGCGCTTGAAAAAAAATATCGGTACTCGTGCTTGGTCTTAAAAAAAAAAAGGTATTGGTGCATCTCTAGCAGACAGTGATCTCCCCCCCAGTTTGGTGTAACATTATCAGAAGGATCTCTTCTTTCACAGGTTTAGACAGAAAGCCAAAAAAAAAATAAATAAAAACATGCTCTACCGGAAATTGCCCAGGGGACTGGAAGCCTGTGATCTGATAATCATCCAACAATGCAATAAAGCCGACTACTCAGTATCATCCATTGCAATGATTCTTCTTTGACTACATGGCAGGATACAGCAATAACAAGCTAACGCGTTTCGGCCTTGGCCGAAACGCGTTAGCTTGTTATTGCTGTATCCTGCCATGTAGTCAAAGAAGAATCATTGCAATGGACGATACCGAGTAGCCGGCTTTATTGCATTGTTGTAATGGGTTTAGCTAGGAGAATCTGTGCAGTGTTGGTGTTGAATATTTAACATAAACATCCCACTTGTTGGATTTTTGGCTTATACAGTATTAACCCTCCCCCTGCCAGAGCCATTTTTTGTGTTTTTTTGCACACGTTTATAAAAAAAACATTTTAAGCCTAAAGATAACATAAAAACACACATATCATGTATTTTCTGAAAGCAGATACCCTAGAGAATAAAACAGCGGTAGTTCCAATTTTTTATGCTACACAATATTACCGCACAGGTCTAGGAAAATCTCAGTAAAAAAAAAAAAAAAACAACACCACACTAAACGTGAATTTTAGGGAAAACACAATAAAGTAACCACATTTTTGGTAAAATATAAAAAAGGACGAGGTTGCACCGAGTAAATAGATACCCAACATGCCAAAGCTTAAAATTGTTGTGCGCCCGTGAAATGGCGTCAAACTTCAGTACCTGATCTTTTCTATAGGCGACATTTCAAAAGCCCCCCTATAGGTCACCCGTTTAGTGATTTAGAATTATCGCTCTCACTCCGTTTGTGCGTGTGTGTATATGTGGGGGTGCCTTCACATTTGTTTTGGGGGGAGGTTGTGCTTGGGTGTATTTTTTTTTTTTTTGCAAATTTATTTTAAAAATATTAATAATAACAATGCTATAAATCTATCCCCTTGTAGACGCTATAACCAATATACGCTTATTGCGATTTTTTTACCAAAAATAAATAGAAGAATACATATTGGCCTAAATTGATGAAGAAATTTGTTTTTGTTCATTTTTTTTATTGGAAATAATATTATAGCAAAAAATCTTTTTTTTTTTTTTTTTTTTTTTAAATTGTCAGTCTTTTTTTGTTTATAGCGCAAAAAAATAAAGTATTGGAGGAGGCGCGGCGCTGACGGGGAGGGGTGAAGCGGATGAGGGATTGTCGGCCATCTTCTCTGTCAAAGTGATCTTATTAGGTGGCTGATTCTGGGTGCCGCAGCTCCCCTCCCCCCCTCTCCCTCGGTGAAAGCGAGGTGCAGATATCATCATTAGCGGGATATCGATCATTCAGTGCGCTCGCTTTCCTGTCTCTAATCATGTCCTGGCCCCGGGGGGGTCTCCTAATCAACACACAACATGGAGGTTGGGGAGCCGCATCTTCCATTAACACCTCCCCCCTCCCCCCATAAACCCCCAACATCATACCCGACACATGAAGTCCAGCAGGGTGGCAGTGATGGCGGGGTGCGGCTTCATGGAATGGTGCATCACCAGAATCGCCGGCTCTGTGGGGGGGGGGGGGAGGAAAACACACATTAGAGATGATCCGCAGATAATTCCACACAAATAATACACAAAAGGGAAACCAGAAAAAGGATTTACAGTTCTGTCCATCCACTCCTGAGATTTACACAGCTATGGCACTGGGCAGGAGACCCGATTGTAATCTGCTGCAGTGCATTAACACCGTCGGCCCCGTTCACACACGAGCGACTTGGGACCGCAAAGTCACGTGACAAGTCGTACCCCCCCAACGATTTCCAATATTCCATAATAATGTCCATGGGGGGGGGGGGGGGGGGGGCAACTCCATATTAATGTCCATAGGGAGAAAGGGGGGGGGGGGCAACTCCATATTAGTGTCCATAGGGAGAAGGGGCAACTCCATATTAATGTCATGTCCATTGGGAGAAGGGGGCAACTTCATTCTAAATGTCCAGGGGGGGGGGGGGGCAACTCCATATTAATGTCCATGGGGGGGGGGTGCAACTACATATAAATGTCCATAGGGAGAAAGCGGGGGGCAACTCCATATTAACCACTTGCCGACCGGGCCATAGCCGAAAGACGGCTGCAGCGCGGTCGGCTTGTTCTGGGTGGACGTCCGTGGGACGTCCTCCGGAACCCTCGCTCCCCGCGCGCCCGGTGGGGCGCGTGCACGATAGTTTCCGTGTTTGCCGGGTTCACGGGACCCGGCGCAACACGGATCGTGGTAAAGGGCCAATGACAGCGGCCCTTTACCACGTGATCGCTCCCTCCAATGAGGGAGCGATCATAATGTCAACAGACTGGGGTCATGCAAAGGTCCCAGCTCTCTTCTCTCCTCACACCGATACAGAGTGAGAGGAGAGAAGAGAGATCGAGTGAAAAAAACGTCTGATATCGTGAGTGAAAGTACTACAGTGCCCAGCAGTGCCATACAGTGCCACACAAGTGCGGCTACAGTGCTAAATTGTGCCCTAGAGTGCCACCAGTGCCACTACAATTCCCATCAGTGCCACTACAGTACCCATCTGTGCCACTACACTACCCATCAGTGCCACTACAGTACCCATCTGTGCCACTAGTGTCACAACAGTACCCATCAGTGCCACTACAGTACCCATCTGTGCCACTAGTGTCACAACAGTACCCATCAGTGCCACTACAGTACCCATCAGTGCCACTACAGTACCCATCAGTGCCACTAAAGTGTCCATCAGTGTCACTAAAGTGCTCATCTGTGCCATCAGTGCCACTATAGTTCTCATCAGTGCCACGTCAGTGCAACCAGTGCCCAGTGCCAACTCTGCCACTACAGTGCCCATCTGTGCCGCCAGTGCCAAGTCAGTGTCACACCAGTGTCCAGTGCCACTACAGTGCTCATCTGCCACCAGTACCACATTGGTGCCATCAGTGCCTCCTGTGCCACTACAGTGCCCATCGGTGCCACCAGTGCCACGTCAGTGCTCCATCAGTGCGACACCAGTGCCACTACAGTGCTCATCTGTGCCACCAGCACTACATTGGTGCCATCAGTGCCACCTGTGCCACTACAGTGCCACCTCTGCCACTTCAGTGCCCATCTGTGCCGCCAGTGTCACGTCAGTGCCACACCAGTGTCCAGTGCCACTACAGTGCTCATCTGCCACCAGTACCACATCAGTGCCATCTGTGCCACTACAGTGCCCATCGGTGCCACCAGTGCCACGTCAGTGCTCCATCAGTGCTACATCAGTGCACCATCAGTGCCACACCAGTGCCACTACAGTGCTCATCAGTGCCACATCAGCGTCACTAGAGTGCTCATCTGCACCACTACATCGCTCATCAGTGCCACTACAGCGCTTATCGGTGCCACTACAGTACCCAATAGTGCACATCAGTGCCCATAAATGAGTGCTCATCAGTGCCACCATATCAGTGGATCCTCATCAGTGCCCATCAGTGCTACCTTAGTGCACATCAGTGCCAGATAATCAGAGCATCCTCAGTGTGGTGCATTAGTGTACATCAGTGCAACCTTATCAGTACCCATCAGTGCACCCTCATCAGTACCCAGCAGTGCACCCTCATCAGTACCCATCAGTGCACCCTCATCAGTACCCATCAGTGCACCCTCATCAGTACCCATCAGTGCACCCTCATCAGTACCCAGCAGTGCACCCTCATCAGTACCCAGCAGTGCACCCTCATCAGTACCCAGCAGTGCACCCTCATCAGTACCCAGCAGTGCACCCTCATCAGTACCCAGCAGTGCACCCTCATCAATACCCAGCAGTGCAGCCTCATTAGACCAGCCTCATCAGCACCCATCAGTGCAGCCATATCTGTCCAAGTGTCCCTACCACAGCAGTTTGTCACCACAGTCACCAGTATGGCAAAAAAAAATGTTTCCGCTGAGGAGGCATACCAACAGCTTAGCTTGACTGACGAGAGCAGTGTGGAGCTCTCGGAGTCTGCGTCTGATTCTGATTCAGAATATGAACCCGTTGTAAGCAGTGGGTCTGATACAGAATCAGAGGAAGAGCAAAGTGTGCCTGTGAAACGAAGGCGCTCTGGCATGGAGCAGGCTACCACAAGTAGTGCTGTGGCATCAACCAGCAGCTCAGTGCCATCCACCAGAAATGCAGTGGCATCAACTAGCAGCTCAGTTGCTTCCACCAGTAGCACAGTGCCATCCAGAGGTAATGAAGTACCACTGCAGCAAAGGCCAAGAACTAGCGGGGTGTCATCTCGGCCCCAAAGCGTTAGGACCCATGCCGGCCTTCCCTATGCCCTTGAAAACCCTCTGTGGCGTCCCCCTAATTCAGGAGTAGCAAACATCCCCCCTTTCATTGCCCAGCCAGGTGTTCAGGTGAACACAGAGAATTTTGCCCCTATTGATTTTTTTAATTTAATTTTTACCCACGACCTATTGTCCTCCATCGTGGCCCAGTGCAACCTCTATGCACAACAATTTATAACAAGCAACCCTGGTTCAAGTTATGCCCGTCCCTATGAGTGGAGAGCATTGACAGTGGAGGAATTTAAATTATTTTTAGGTCTAACATTTAATATGGGACTCACAAAAAAAAATGAATTATACTCCTATTGGTACACCAACCCCATCCACCATATGCCAATCTATTCATCCCTTATGCGAAGATCAAGATACCTCATGATAATGCGTTTCCTCCATTACAATGACAACACCCAGTGCCCTCCCCGAAATGACCCATCACATGACAAATTATTTAAAATTCGGCCACTTCTAAATTTTTTCTATGAGAAATTCCCCCAGTTATTTATCCCCGACCAAAATATCTCCGTGGATGAGTCATTGGTCCACTTCACAGGTAGGCTTGGGTTCAAGCAGTTTATCCCAAGCAAAAGGGCCCGATATGGGGTTAAGCTCTACAAGCTATGTGACCGAGAAACGGGGTATATCTACGCCTTCCGGGTGTATGAAGGGAAGGACACCCAACTGCATCCCCCTGAATGTCCGGAGTACATCGGAGTCAGCGGAAAGGTTGTTTGGGAGCTTGTATATCCACTTCTTGGAAAGGGTTACCACCTTTATGTGGATAACTACTATACAAGCTTGCCCCTCTTCCGCAATCTTTACCACAAGGACACTCCAGCGTGTGGTACCGTGCGAGCCAATAGGAAGGGCTTCCCGCAAAGGCTGCTTACTGAAAGACTACGAAAAGGGGAGACGGCGTCTTTACGGAATGAAGAGATATTGGCTCTCAGGTGGAGGGACAGACGAAACGTCCACATGCTTACAACTATCCACAACGACACCTACGTGGAAATCCCCCGAAGAAACGGCCCAATCCAGAAACCAAAATGTGTCCATGACTATAATCTGTTTATGGGGGGTGTCGACTTCAATGACCAGATGATCGAACCCTACCTTCCCACAAGAAAAAGCCGCTTTTGGTATAAAAAAGTCTCCATATATCTTTTCAGTTTGGCCATTTACAATAGTTTTGTTATTTACCGTAAATCTACAGAGAGCCCCTTATCTTATCTTCAGTACCAAGAAGAAATTATCTCCAACCTTTTGTACCCTGAAGGCGCCCCAGAAAGCATTCGCTCGGATTCAGTGAGCAGACTCCACGAACGCCACTTTCCTGAAAAACTCCCTCACCATGAAACAGGCCGGAAACGTCAGAAGAGATGCCGGGTGTGCTCCAGAGGAGGAGCTAGAAAAGACACTGTGTTCTATTGTTCTGATTGTCCTTCCCAACCAGGCCTTTGTATTGATGAATGTTTCCACCGTTACCATACTTCTCTAGATTATTAGGGAAGTATGGTAAACGTAATTGTCATTTATCGCCACACCCCTTTATGCCACTAAACATACTTCTGCCTTCTCCGAAACTGACCCTGGCCTGCTAAACGACCACGCTTCTGCCTAATACTAAACTGTACCTACCTCTTCCTTCTCCGGAACTGACCCTGGCTTGCTAAACGACCATGCTTCTGCCTAACGCTAAACTGTACCTACCTCTGCCTGCTCTGGAACTGACCCTGGCCTGATATATGACCACGCTTCTGCCTAACGCTAAACTGTACCTACCTCTGCCTGCTCTGGAACTGACCCTGGACTGTTTGACCATGTTTTTTGCCTGCCTCTTGGACTGGTCTTTTACTCTGCTACTGGAGTAGTGGGCTTCATAACACAGGGGTCTCACATATGTGAGGGGCTCCAGAATTGTTTTTCTGGATGAAGAAAACTATTTCTTTAGTTTTCTCATTCCCAGATTAGGGTCTGGAGACTCGGAGGCTTCAAAGAGATTTGGGTGGGAGAAGCCTCTATCCCTGTCCCCATTCTTTCCTGGCCTGCTACTTGGACCATGTTCCTGCTTACTACCAGGACTAATATTTTGACACTGCTGGCAATGTCTCTACTTGCACTGACCCTGGACTGTAAGGACAGTATCCCTGCCTGTACTATGGACAATATTCTTGCCTGCTGCCTGGACTATTCCATTCACTGTCGCTGACCACGTCCCTGCCTGCTGCCTGGATCAGGGCTCTCCTCCTGTGGACAACTGCACTACTAAAACCACAGGTAATCTTTTGTTTACCCTTTGCTCAGCAGAATGTATTTTAGGGTGTAATTCTTGGTATGTTCATGCTATGTGTTAGAAATATGAAGGGCCTTCAAAAATGTGATAGATTGTAAGGAAATTAGATGTGTAATTTATGCTCCTAGAACGCCTGAATGTGCTACTTCAATGTTGGGCCTCTGTACGTGGCCAGGCTGTGTAAAAGTCTCACACATGCGGCATCGCCAAACTCAGGAGGAGTAGCAGAATATATTTTGGGGTGTCATTTTTGCTATGCACATGCTATGTGTTGGAAATATCTTAGAAATGGACAACTTTGTGTAAAAAAAAATGCGTTTTCATTTTTTTTCCACATTTTCCAAAAACTTCTGGAAAAAAATGAACCATTCAAAAGACTCATTATGCCTCATAGATTATACGTTGGGGTGTTTGCTTTCCAAAATGGGGTCACTTTGTGGGCGTTTCCATTGTCCTGGTGCTCCAGGGACTTCAAAAGTGTAATAGGTGGTTGAGAGATTAGATATGCAATTTATGCTCCTAGAACGCCTGAACGTGCTACTTCAATGTTCGGCCTCTGTATGTGGCCAGGCTGTGTAAAAGTCTCACACATGTGGTATCACCATACTCAGGAGGAGTAGCAGAATATATTTTGGGGTGTCATTTGGGGAATGTACATGCCATATGAGAGAAATAACCTGTTATAATGACAATTTGGTGTGAAAAAAAATAAAAATAAAAAAAAATCTTAATTTTGCAAAGAATTCTGGGAAAAAATGACAACTTCCAAAAACTCACCATGCCTCTTACTAAATACCTTGGAATGTCTACTTTCCAAAAAGGGGTCATTTTGTGGGTATTTGTACTTTCCTGGCTTATAAGGGTCTCAAAAAATGAGATAGGCCTCAGTACATCAGGTGTGATCAGATGTGATCAATTTTCAGTGATTGGCACCATAGCTTGTAGACTCTCTAACTTTCACACAGACTAAATAATATCCACTAATTTGGGTTATTTTTACCAAAGATATGTAGCAGTATAAATTTTGGCCAAAATTTATGAAGAAAAATTACTTATTTGCAAAATTTTATAATACAAATGAAGAAAAATGCATTTTTTTACAAAATTTTCGGTCTTTTTTCTTTTATAGCGCAAAAAATAAAAAACCCAACGGTGATTAAATACCACCAAAAAAAAGCCCTATTTGTGTGAAAAAAAGGACAAAAATTTCATATAGGTACAGTGTTGCATGACTGAGTAATTGTCATTCAAAATTTGAGAGCACCAAAAGCTGAAAATTGGTCTGGTTAGGAAGGGGGTTTAAGTGCCCAGTAGGGATGAGCCGAACACCCCCCTGTTCGGTTCGCACCAGAACATGCGAACAGGAAAAAAGTTCGTTCGAACATGCGAACACCGTTAAAGTCTATGGGACACGAACATGAATAATCAAAAGTGCTAATTTTCAAGGCTTATATGCAAGTTATTGTCATAAAAAGTGTTTGGGGACCTGGGTCCTGCCCCAGGGGACATGGATCAATGCAAAAAAAAGTTTTAAAAACGGCCGTTTTTTCAGGAGCAGTGATTTTAATAATGCTTAAAGTCAAACAATAAAAGTGTAATATCCCTTTAAATTTCGTACCTGGGGGGTGTCTATAGTGTGCCTGTAAAGGGGCGCATGTTTCCTGTGTTTAGAACAGTCTGACAGCAAAATGACATTTTGAAGGAAAAAAACTCATTTAAAACTACCCGCGGCTATTGCATTGCCGACAATACACATAGAAGTTCATTGATAAAAACGGCATGGGAATTCCCCAAAGGGGAACCCCGAACCAAAATTAAAAAAAAAAAATGACGTGGGGGTCCCCCTAAATTCCATACCAGGCCCTTCAGGTCTGGTATGGATATTAAGGGGAACCCCGGCCAAAATTTAAAAAAAAAATGACGTGGGGTTCCCCCTAAATTCCATACCAGACCCTTCAGGTCTGGTATGGATTTTAAGGGGAACCCCGCGCCAAAAAAAAAAAAAAAAACGGCGTGGGGTCCCCCCAAAAATCCATACCAGACCCTTATCCGAGCACGCAACCTGGCAGGCCGCAGGAAAAGAGGGGGGGACGAGAGTGCGGCCCCCCCTCCCTCCTGAACCGTACCAGGCCACATGCCCTCAACATTGGGAGGGTGCTTTGGGGTAGCCCCCCAAAACACCTTGTCCCCATGTTGATGAGGACAAGGGCCTCATCCCCACAACCCTGGCCGGTGGTTGTGGGGGTCTGCGGGCGGGGGGCTTATCGGAATCTGGAAGCCCCCTTTAACAAGGTGACCCCCAGATCCCGGCCCCCCCCCTGTGTGAAATGGTAAGGGGGTACATAAGTACCCCTACCATTTCACGAAAAAAGTGTCAAAAATGTTAAAAATGACAAGAGACAGTTTTTGACAATTCCTTTATTTAAATGCTTCTTCTTTCTTCTATCTTGCTTCATCTTCTGGTTCTTCTGGCTCTTCTGGTTCTTCTGGTTCTTCCTCCGGCGTTCTCGTCCAGCATCTCCTCCGCGGCGTCTTCTGTCTTCTTCTCCTCGGGCCGCTCCGCACCCATGGCATGGGGGGGAGGCTCCCGCTCTTCTCTTCTTCTCTTCTTCTTTTCTTCTTTTCTTCTCTTCTTCTTCATTTTCTTCTCCGGGCCGCTCCGCAATCCATGCTGGCATGGAGGGAGGCTCCCGCTGTGTGACGGCGCTCCTCGTCTGACAGTTCTTAAATAACGGAGGGGGGCGGGGCCACCCGGTGACCCCGCCCCCCTCTGACGCACGGTGACTTGACGGGACTTCCCTGTGACGTCACGGGGAATGCCACAGGGAAGTCCCGTCAAGTCACCGTGCGTCAGAGGGGGGCGGGGTCACCGGGTGGCCCCGCCCCCCCGTTATTTAAGAACTGTCAGACGAGGAGCGCCGTCACACAGCGGGAGCCTCCCTCCATGCCAGCATGGATTGCGGAGCGGCCCGGAGAAGAAAATGAAGAAGAAGAGAAGAAGAGAAGAAAAGAAGAAAAGAAGAAAAGAAGAAGAGAAGAAGAGAAGAGCGGGAGCCTCCCCCCCATGCCATGGGTGCGGAGCGGCCCGAGGAGAAGAAGACAGAAGACGCCGCGGAGGAGATGCTGGACGAGAACGCCGGAGGAAGAACCAGAAGAACCAGAAGAGCCAGAAGAACCAGAAGATGAAGCAAGATAGAAGAAAGAAGAAGCATTTAAATAAAGGAATTGTCAAAAACTGTCTCTTGTCATTTTTAACATTTTTGACACTTTTTTCGTGAAATGGTAGGGGTACTTATGTACCCCCTTACCATTTCACACAGGGGGGGGGCCGGGATCTGGGGGTCACCTTGTTAAAGGGGGCTTCCAGATTCCGATAAGCCCCCCGCCCGCAGACCCCCACAACCACCGGCCAGGGTTGTGGGGATGAGGCCCTTGTCCTCATCAACATGGGGACAAGGTGTTTTGGGGGGCTACCCCAAAGCACCCTCCCAATGTTGAGGGCATGTGGCCTGGTACGGTTCAGGAGGGAGGGGGGGCCGCACTCTTGTCCCCCCCTCTTTTCCTGCGGCCTGCCAGGTTGCGTGCTCGGATAAGGGTCTGGTATGGATTTTTGGGGGGACCCCACGCCGTTTTTTTTTTTTTTTTTGGCGCGGGGTTCCCCTTAAAATCCATACCAGACCTGAAGGGTCTGGTATGGAATTTAGGGGGAACCCCACGTCATTTTTTTTTTTAAATTTTGGCCGGGGTTCCCCTTAATATCCATACCAGACCTGAAGGGCCTGGTATGGAATTTAGGGGGACCCCCACGTCATTTTTTTTTTTTTAATTTTGGTTCGGGGTTCCCCTTTGGGGAATTCCCATGCCGTTTTTATCAATGAACTTCTATGTGTATTGTCGGCAATGCAATAGCCGCGGGTAGTTTTAAATGAGTTTTTTCCTTCAAAATGTCATTTTGCTGTCAGACTGTTCTAAACACAGGAAACATGCGCCCCTTTACAGGCACACTATAGACACCCCCCAGGTACGAAATTTAAAGGGATATTACACTTTTATTGATTGACTTTAAGTATTATTAAAATCACTGCTCCTGAAAAAACGGCCGTTTTTAAAACTTTTTTTTGCATTGATCCATGTCCCCTGGGGCAGGACCCAGGTCCCCAAACACTTTTTATGACAATAACTTGCATATTAGCCTTTAAAATTAGCACTTTTGATTTCTCCCATAGACTTTTAAAGGGTGTTCCGCGGCATTCGAATTTGCCGCGAACACCCCAAATTGTTCGCTGTTCGGTGAACTTGCGAACAGCCAATGTTCGAGTCGAACATGAGTTCGACTCGAACTCGAAGCTCATCCCTAGTGCCCAGTGGTCAAGTGGTTAATGTCCATAGGGAGAAGGGGGGGGCAACTCCATATTAATGTCCATATGGGGGGGGGGGGGCAACTACATATAAATGTCCATAGGGAGAAGGGGGGGCAACTCCATATTAATATCCATATGGAGAAGGGGGGGGGCAACTTCATAATAATGTCCATAGGGAGAGGGGGGCAACTCCAAATTAATATCCATAGGGAGAAAGGGGGGGGCAACTCCATATTAATGTCCATAGGGAGAAGGGGGGGCAACTCCATATTAATATCCATATGGAGAAGGGGGGGGGGGGCAACTTCATAATAATGTCCATAGGGAGAAGGGGGGGCAACTCCAAATTAATATCCATAGGGAGAAGGGGGGGGGGCAACTCCATATCAATGTCCACAGGGAGAAGGTCAGGTGTTCCCAAATTTCCAAAGTAGAGCCTATGTGTCACTCAATCTCAGTTGTGATAGGAGTGCAGGAAAAACCATGAACAGACCCCGCCAGTCTTCTGAACACATTAGCGGTGGCCGTTCCTGAGGAACCTGAGGTCACAGATTTCACTAGCTCTAATGCAATCAAACTGAGGAAGCTGAGATATTACCCAAACCACCAGCCCAGAGGTCTCCAAAGAAGCAGTGCCCACCCTCGGATAGCAGCCATCATATCTAGGGGCCCTGCATTCCTGGGCATTGAAGCTGAATGTTTATCAGTCCTTAGGTTCCCAAAGCAGCAGTGCTCACCTTCTGACAGCAGCTGTCCTCCACAGTTCCCTGAACCACAAATTTCTGGGCACTAAAGTTGAATTTTACTCTACGAGTCCAGAGGTCCTTAAAAAACGGTGCCCACCCTCTGACAGTAGCTGTTATTTACACTCCCCCTAATTCACACATTTCTGGGCACAGAAGGTCAATCTTGCTCTACCAGTCTGGAAGTTCTCAAAGAAGCAGTGCCCACCCTCTGACAGCAGCTGTCCTCTGTGGTCTCCTGGACTGCACATTTCTGGGCACTGAAGCTGAATCTTGCAGTACCACTCCAGAGGACCCAAAGAAGCAGTGCCCACCCATTGATAGCAGCTGTCCTCCACTGTCTCCTGGGACTCACCTTTATGGCCACCTGGAGCTGCTTCTTTGGGACTTTTGGTCTGGTACAGCAAGATTCAGCTTTAGTGGCCATAAATGTGAGGACCAGGAGACCACAGGAGGATGGCTACTGTCAAAGAGGGGTCACTGATTTTTTTTTTTTAAGACCTCTGGGTTGGTAGACCAAAATGCAACCTCAGTGCCCAGAAATGTGAGAACCAGGAGACCATGGAGGACAGCTGCTATCAAAGGGTGGTCACTGCTACTTGGAAGACCTCTGGGCTGGTACAGCAATATGCAACCTCAGTGCCCAGAAACGTATGGACCCGGAGACCATGGATGACGACTGCTGTGAAAGGGTGGTCACGTCTTCTTTAGGACCTTTGGATTGGTAGAGCAAGGTTCAGTGACCACCTTTGGACAGCAGCCATCCTCTTTGGTCTCCTGGTCTGCACATTTCTAGGCACCGAGATTGCATTTTGCTCTACCATACCAAAGGTCTTCAAAGAAACAGTGACCACCCTTTGACAGCAGTTGTCCTCTGCGGTCTTCTAGTCCGCACGTTTCTGGGCACTGAGGTTGAATCTTGCTCTACCAGTCTATAGGTTCCCAAAGAAGCAGTGCCCATCCTCTGACAGCAACTTTCCTTTGTCTCCTGACCTGCACATTTCAGGCCACCGAGTTTGAACCTAGCTCAACAAGCCCAGAACTCTTCAAAAGGAGCAGCGCCCATCCTCTGACAGCAGCCGTCATCCCCGTTCCGCACATTTCTGGGCACTGAATCTATTCAGCCTTACTCAGAACGCTTAGAGCGTAATAGCGTATCTCACTGTCGGAAGATTGTCACTACATTTTGTGTGTGCCGATCGGTGACAGGTTTCCCTGACATCTACCACAAAGCCTGTCGTCTCCTTGACAAAGGGATCTGTAATTTTTGCTGAGGCATCTTGCCTGCCTTTTCATCACCATGGATAACGGGAGCACCAACCGCAGCTGATGACAGATGTCGTCCAACATAACCACCAATAATTAACCCCTTTAACACCGGGCACGGTCACCCCCTTCCTGCCCAGGCCAATTTTCATCGCGGTCACTCTTCCAATGACTATTGCGTGGTCATTTAATAATGTATTCTCACAAAATTTTTATCATTTTTTTGAGAGAGCGTTCTCTTGGTGGTATTTATTCACCAAAAAGACTGAAAATTTTGAAAAAATGCCTTCTTAGTTTGTTATAAAATGTTGCAAATAACACATTTTTTTCCTTCACCGATGAGCACTGATGAGGCTGCACTGATATGCTGCAATGATGGGCCTGCACTGATAATCAGGTCACTCATGAAGAGGCACTGATGGGGCTGCACTGATAATCAGGTCACTGATGGGGCTGTATTGATGGGCACTGATCAGGCTGCACTGGTATGCTGCAACGATGGGGCTGCACTGATAATCAGGTCACTGATGAGGCTGCACTGAGGGGCACTGATATGTTGTACTGATAATCAGGTCACTGATGAAGAGGCATTGATAGGTGACATTGATGCTGCACTGATGAGGCTGCGCTGATGGGCACAGATATGCTGCAATGATGAGCCTGCAGTGATAATCGGGTCACTCATGAAGAGGCACAGATGAGGCTGCACTGATAATCAGGTCACTGATGAGGCTGCACTGAGGGGCACTGATATGCTGTACTGATAAACAGGTCACTGATGAAGAGGCACGGATAAGGCTGTAGTGATAGGCGGCATTGATGGGCACTGATAGGCTGCACTGATAATCAGGTCACTGATTGGCACTCATGAGGCTGTATTGATGGGCACCGATGAGGCCTGAAATGCTGCACTGATGGGGCTGCACTGATAATCAGGTCACTGATTGGCACTGATGAGGCTGTATTGATGGGCACAGATATGCTGCAATGATAATCAGGTCACTGATGAAGAGGCATTGATAGGTGACATTGATGCTGCACTGATGAGGCTGCGCTGATGGGCACAGATATGCTGCAATGATGGGCCTGCAGTGATAATCAGGTCACTCATGAAGAGGCACAGATGAGGCTGCACTGATAATCAGGTCACTGATTGGCACTGATGAGGCTGTATTGATGGGCACAGATATGCTGCAATGATGAGGCTGCACTGATGGGCACAGATATGCTGCAATGATGGGCCTGCAGTGATAATCAGGTCACTCATGAAGAGGCACAGATGAGGCTGCACTGATAGGTGGCATTGATGGGCACTGATATGCTGCCGTATTGATAAGCACTAGATGGGGCAATGATGGGCCTGCACCGATAATCAGGTCACTCATGAAGAGGCACTGATGGGTGCTGACAAGGCTGTATTGATGGGCACCGATCAGGCTGCACTGGTATGCTGCAACAATGGGGCTTCACTGATAATCGGGTCACTGATGGGGATGTATTGATGGGCACTGATGAGGCCTGAAATGCTGCACTGATGGGCACGGATATGCTGCACTAATGGGCCTGCACTGATAATCAGGTCACTCATGAAGCTGCACTGATAAGCGGCATTGATGGGCACTGGTGAGGCTGCACTGATGGGGACTGATATGCTGCACTTATAATCAGGTCACTGATGAAGTCTCTGATGAGGCTGCACTGATGATCAGTGCCCCGATTAGTGTAAATGTCCACTGTCACAGGAAAGCTGGTTATCGACTTTCCTTTCCTCACATTCCAGCAGCGCTGAGGAAAGGACATACTGATAACCAGCATTTGTATACATGTGGTGAGCTGTGATTGGACACAGCTCACCACATGGTAAAGAGCCAGTGTCATTGGCTCTTTACCCTGACTGGTGATGTGCTGCATCCAAGGGACACGGCTCACCACCGACCAGCGCGCCCCCAACAGGGCAATCAGGAGGGGGTCATATGAGGCCCATCTAAAAGGAGGAGCGTCTCCACCCAGCCTAGAGCAGATTGATGGCCTCTCCTCTTCATCATATGACGTCCTCCTGATCGAGCCCCCGGGGGGCGTGCAGCGCGGCGAAGGTGGCGAGCCGTGTCCATCGGAACTGGTTAAACTGCCCGAGGGGGGAGGAATAAATCCAGACGGGATGTACAAGTGAACAAACGTCCGGTCCACTCACCAGTTTTTATTTCAATAAACTTTATTAAAAACAACTGCAGGGCGATATTCATAGGGTTACTCCCGTCGAGCGCGACTCCACCTTTGACGCGTTTTGTCCCCAAAGCCCACACTGAGCCCCAGCGGCAGCAGATGATGGACGGCCTGTTTTATATGTATATCTCTGGATCTATTTGTTTGCTGTGATAGATGTGAGAGGAGCGTTCTCTCCCACCGATCGTCTCCACACAGGCCCCCGGGGCTTCGATTGGTGATTTCCATTATTTTCGAAGACAACATTCCAGGCTGTTTTCATGAATCATTCTGATAAGAAGAGCCGTAAATTATTTAAAGCGCCCCCGCCGCCGCGTGACCCGCTCATCTGACAAAGGAAGGAATGCCGGGGTGAAGGCAAAGCGGGGAGAGATGAAAACGCCTGGCGGAGGGTGAAGGATACAGAGATAACACGCGATAAGAGATCAAAACATTCGGACCGCGACGTGAGAGGAGAAAGTCGCTACAAACGCACGGTGAGGCCATCTTACCGATATTCATGATGCTGTCCTTTTCCGGGCTGAAGAAGAGCCAATCGTAGAACAGAGCCAGCTTGGCGTTGGAGGCGGCCACGTTGGACTGCGGAAAGAAAAGGAGAACGGAGACAAGTGGATTAACGAGGCCTGAGAACCACCAATCACAACAACCCAATGATCACCGCCTGAGATTGTGAAGAGATAATTGATAAAATATAACAAAATGCTCTTCATAAAAGCAATATTGATCGTCTTTATTTAATCTTTTATTTCATTTCATTATACAACCCCCACCCCCCCCCCAAGCATTTTTTTTTTTCCTGCTATTCAGCACTGAGCTACTTTAACTGGCAATGGTCATGCAGCACTGTACTGCATTCATTTTTTTAATTTTTTTTTTTTTTTTATAATTTTTTGGGTTTTTTTTTTTTTTTTTGCATACTGTCACCCGTGCAATTTTTTACTTTTTTTACCATTTTGTTTTTAAATACACCGGTGAAGTACGGAGTCATCATATAACTGGTGTGGTGGTGATCAGAGACACTGACTGATGACATTATGGTAAAAAAAAAAAAAAAATGTATATTATAATAACTTATATATAATATTTTTTTCCTTTTTAATTTTTTTTTTTTTACATACAGTTCATCAGAGTAGTTCAGTGTACAGTAATGATCACTATAACATCAATCATTTGAATTGTCATGAATGGCATTCATTCGTAACTCATTGTTTACGATTGTGATGCTGTGATTGGCCCAAAGCCATCAGGTGGTACAGGGTGCTGTGACTGGCCCACGGCTATCACATGGTACAGGGCGCTGTGATTGGCCCACGGCTATCACATGACACAGGGTGCTGTGACTGGCCCACGGCCATCACATGGTACAGGGTGCTCTGACTGGCCCACAGCCATCGCATGGTACAGGGTGCCCTGACTGGCCCACGGCCATCTCATGGTACAGGGTGCTCTGACTGGCCCACGGCTACCACAAGGTGCAGGGTGCTGTGACTGGCCCACGGCCATCGCATGGTACAGGGTGCTGACTGGCCCATGGCTATCACATGGTACAGGGTGCTGTGACTGGCCCACGGCCATCGCATGGTACAGGGTGCTGACTGGCCCATGGCTATCACATGGTACAGGGTGCCCTGACTGGCCCACGGCCATCTCATGGTACAGGGTGCTCTGACTGGCCCACGGCTACCACAAGGTGCAGGGTGCTGTGACTGGCCCACGGCCATCGCATGGTACAGGGTGCTGACTGGCCCATGGCTATCACATGGTACAGGGTGCTCTGACTGGCCCACGGCTATCACATGGTACAGGGTTGCTGTGACTGGCCCACAGCTATCACAAGGTACAGGGTGCTCTGACTGGCCCACGGCTATCACATGGTACAGGGTTGCTGTGACTGGCCCACAGCTATCACAAGGTACAGGGTGCTGGGACTGGCCCACGGCTATCACATGGTACAGGGTTGCTGTGACTGGCCCACAGCCATCACATGGTACAAGGTTGCTGTGACTGGCCCACGGCCATCACATGGTACAGGGTTGCTGTGACTGGCCCACAGCTATCACAAGGTACAGGGTGCTGTGACTGGCCCACAGCTATCACATGGTACAGGGTTGCTGTGACTGGCCCACAGCCATCAAATGGTACAGGGTTGCTGTGACTGGCCCACAGCTATCACATGGTACAGGGTTGCTGTGACTGGCCCACGGCTATCACATGGTACAGGGTGCTGTGATTGGCCCACAGCTATCGCATTGTATAGTATGCTGTAATTGGCCAACGACTATCGCATGGTACAGGGTGCCGTGACTGGTCCATGGCTATCACATAGTACAGGGTGCCGTGATTGGCCCACGGCTATTACATAGTACAGGGTGCTGTAAATGGCCCACAGCCATCACATGGTACAGGGTGCTGTTATTGGCCCAGGTACCATGTGATCACTGGTGACCAATCACAGAATCACACACAGTAGTAAACAATGATGCCATGAATGGATTCCAGTCATAAAACTTGTTGACTGCGTCTTGTGAACTCACAGCGATCACATCATATCTGGGCCGCTAACAGCATACGAGTACGTTGCGACATATGGGTACGTCACAGTGCCTGGGGTAACCACCCAACAGCAGCAAATATACTGCTGGCAGTTGGCAGTTAATGTATAACAGCTTGAGGACTTTCATGTTTTGATGTGATGTCGTCACCACTGTGGCTGATCATAGTCCTCCTTGCTGGAGAGGAAGCTGTACCTGAGGACCTGCAGTGCCAGGATCTCCCTGCTTCTGCCGGGTGTGGGGGGGGGGGTGAGCCTTGCTCCTCTACCAAGATGGCTGCCTCCACGCAGAGACATCATGCCTTGTTCTATGAAAGTCAGTAAACGTGGAAAGATAAGCTGCAGGTAGACCACAGATAATAGGGGGGGGGACCAGATCTTTTTCCTTTGCTTGCCTTTATTGGATGTTTGCCTCAATACAGGTCCACTTTAATATAAGTATACACTCTCCATTTTATGAACAATGAATGTATGACAAAGGATTCTCAGAGCACCGTGGGTTAAAGAGACGGCACAGCAGATGCCACTTGTTTTGCAGCTGCCTTTCTCTTATGGAGTCTGATGAAGGCGGAGTCACGACTGACAGGTTATGGAGTTGCTGATTGGCTTATTTCAGCACTGTATCCGCAGAGACACAACACTAACTGCGAAGAGGGGCAAATCTGATGATTTCCTGCTCTCTCGGTTTACTTACCGTGCAGGTGGTCAGGAGCCAGCCAATGATGGCCCAGCGAGGCAGGATATCGGAGCTCAGCACCTCATTGGACGGGTGCACCACGCCGCATATGTAGCGAATCAGATCACAGCGCAGGGACTGGCTGTCCGGGGTGGAGAGGTACTGTCTCTGAAACCAGTCCTGGTATCGCTTCTGCTGCCCAAACCGCACCTGGAAGAGAAAAAACAAAAATCAAGTGGACCTGTCATTACATACCAGACTTCACAATACCCAATCACGTCATTACTTCTGGGAGTCATGCTTGTGGCTGTTAGAATCTAGCAATGCCTCATGGGACTTGTAGTTCAGCAACAGCTGGGGGGGGTTAATGCATGTGGAGAGTCCCTGTACAATGCAACTTGTGCACTCTTCATACTTCATGGAATGGTGCTGGACTCCGGTGCTTCTCATCCAGGGAGCCACTGAGGTTTCCCTGGGGTGCCGCAACCTCTGATGTGATGGGGGGCGGAGGGGATGGGGGAGGGCAGAACTCTGATGTGGACGACTCTGAATCTGTGATGGGGGCCTCTGATGCATAGGGGGGGCATTGTC
Organism: Aquarana catesbeiana; assembly: GCA_037953035.1. Taxonomy (NCBI): domain Eukaryota; kingdom Metazoa; phylum Chordata; class Amphibia; order Anura; family Ranidae; genus Aquarana; species Aquarana catesbeiana. The sequence goes on along the minus strand of JBBHAA010004064.1, from coordinate 15,205 downwards.
GTTGTGAAGGGGGGCCTCAGGCGTGAAGGAGGAGCCTCTGACATAAAGGGGTGACCTCTGTTGTGAAGGGGAGGGGGGGGGACTACGATGGGAAGAGCGGGGGGACTTCGACAAGAAAGGGGGGGGGACTGATGTGAAGAGGGACTCTGACCTGAAGGGGGGGCATCTGATGTGAAGGGAAGCTCTGATCTGATGACTCATTGTGTAATTGGGGGACCTCAGATGTGAAGGAAGGGACCTCTGACCTGAAAGGGGGGACCTCTGACCTGAAGGCGAAGGGGGGGGAACCTCTGACCTGAAGGGAGGGGACCTCTGACCTGAAAGGAAGGGACCTCTGACCTGAAAGGAAGGGACCTCTGACCTGAAAGGAAGGGACCTCTGACCTGAAAGGAAGGGACCTCTGACCTGAAAGGAAGGGACCTCTGACCTGAAAGGAAGGGACCTCTGACCTGAAAGGAAGGGACCTCAGACCTGAAAGGAAGGGACCTCTGACCTGAAAGGAAGGGACCTCAGACCTGAAGGGAAGGGACCTCAGACCTGAAGGGAAGGGACCTCAGACCTGAAGGGAGGGGACCTCAGACCTGAAAGGAAGGGACCTCAGACCTGAAAGGAAGGGACCTCAGACCTGAAAGGAGGGGACCTCAGACCTGAAAGGAGGGGACCTCTGACCTGAAAGGAGGGGACCTCTGACCTGAAAGGAGGGGACCTCTGACCTGAAGGGAGGGGATCTCTGACCTGAAGGAGGGGACCTCTGACCTGAAGGGAGGGACCTCTGACCTGAAGGAAGGGACCTCTGACCTGAAGGAGGGGACCTCTGACCTGAAAGGAGGGGATCTCTGACCTGAAGGAGGGGACCTCTGACCTGAAGGGAGGGGACCTCTGACCTGAAGGAAGGGACCTCTGACCTGAAGGGAGGGGACCTCTGACCTGAAGGAAGGGACCTCTGACCTGAAGGAAGGGACCTCTGACCTGAAGGAGGGGACCTCTGACCTGAAGGGAGGGGACCTCAGACCTGAAGGGAGGGGACCTCAGACCTGAAGGGAGGGACCTCTGACCTGAAGGGAGGGGACCTCTGACCTGAAGGGAGGGGACCTCTGACCTGAAAGGAGGGGACCTCTGACCTGAAAGGAGGGGACCTCTGACCTGAAGGAGGGGACCTCAGACCTGAAAGGAAGGGACCTCAGACCTGAAAGGAAGGGACCTCAGACCTGAAAGGAAGGGACCTCTGACCTGAAGGAGGGGACCTCTGACCTGAAAGGAGGGGACCTCTGACCTGAAGGGAGGGGACCTCAGACCTGAAAGGAGGGGACCTCAGACCTGAAGGGAGGGGACCTCAGACCTGAAGGGAGGGGACCTCAGACCTGAAGGGAGGGGACCTCAGACCTGAAGGGAGGGACCTCTGACCTGAAGGGAGGGGACCTCTGACCTGAAGGGAGGGGACCTCTGACCTGAAGGGAGGGGACCTCTGACCTGAAAGGAGGGGACCTCAGACCTGAAGGGAGGGGACCTCAGACCTGAAGGGAGGGGACCTCTGACCTGAACCTCATTTGAGGTTCATTCCATTGAGGCTGATGTGTGCCTCCCCCCAGGCTCAGGTTCCCCATTGATAAGTAACATTTATGATTTTACACTTCAGCTGCAGAAAGGCCGAGTCTCGCTGCGGCACACAAATGTTTGTAACTCGATGCTTGTCCTAAATAATCTAATTAACCTCTTCCCGCCCGCCGGCCGTCATATGACGTCAATGACTTTGTGCGGGTGATATCTGAATAACGGCTGCAGCTACAGGCATCGGGTGTTCCACCGCTTGATCGTTCTTACGGGCGGCGAGAGGGAACGTTCTCCCGCCGCCCTCCAGTGCTTCTACCGACTCACCGCTTCCATCGGTGAGTCGGAGAACGGATCCGCCGGCCCCCGGATGTTTACCATAGGGACTTCCCAGATGATCGCCGGGGTCTCTTTGATCGTTAGAAGGCTGGGCGCGATGTTATGATGTCACGCCCGGCCTCTGCATTCAAATGAATGGTGCCGCCTCGGCTGGGACGCCGAGATCTTTTTTTTTTTTTTTTTTAGGCTTCCCAGCCTAGAGGAGAGATGTGAGGTCTTATTGGCCCCCCCAAATCTCACTGTAAAGAGGACCTGTCATGACAAATTCCTATTACATGGGATGTTTACATGACTTGTAATAGGAATAAAAGTGATTTTTTATTTATTTTTTTAAGTTTCAAACTAAAAAATTAAAAGTCAAATTAACAATAATAATAATAAAAAAAAAAAAAAATTTAAATAAATGTAAAGCGCCCCTGTCCCCGTGAGCTCGTACGCAGAAGCGAACGCATACGTAAGTCCCGCCCACATGTGAAAACGGTCTTCAAACCACACACGTGAGGTATCGCCGCGAACGTTAGAGCGAGAGAAATAATTCTAGCCCTAGACCTCCTCTGTATCTCAAAACATGTAACCTGTAAAAAATTTTAATGTGTCGCCTATGGGGATTTTTTAAGTACCGAAGTTTGGCGCCATTCCACGAGCGTGTGCAATTTTTGAAGTGCGACATGTTAGGTATCCATTTACTTGGCGTAACTTCATCTTTCACATTATGCAAAAAAATTGGGTTAACTTTACTGTTTTTTTGTTTTGTTTTTTTTTTTAAGGCACAAAAAAGTTTGTTTTCTTTTTAAAAAAAAAAAAAGTGTTCAAAAAATTGCTGCGCAAATACCGTGTGAGATACAAAGTTGCAACGAACACCATTGTATTCTCTAAGGTCTTTGCTAAAAAAAAAAAAAAAAAAAAAAAACATATATAATGTTTGGGGATTCTATGTAATTTTCTAGGAAAGAAAAGATGATTTTTATATGTAGGAGAGAAATGTCAGAATGGGCCTGGGTGGGAAGTGGTTAAAGAAAAATCGCTCGGAGCAGATCCCCCCGATCCGTATCTCAGGACTTTTGATTTCCAATTTGCACCTCACACCCCAGGGAATCAGAGCGGACAGTAATTGTAGAACTTCCTCCGCCGCGTCGGACTCATTCGCAGACAGCGGGACGCTCGGATCTCATCCGTCGCATTTTGCCGCAAATCCAATCTGCTTTCTGTCAGAGCGGAACAGGACGCGGCGGTCACCAAATCACGTCTCGCCTGTACAGCGGAGACGCAGCGCCAGTCCCCGCGCCTCTTCATTTTCACCTCTCTCTCTCTCTCTCCCCGTTCCCGTCCGACCGCCGCGCTGCACATTGTACTGACGCGTTTTTACAAATCAATGACAATTAGTCTCCTGAGCCGAGGTTCCGCTCCAGCGATCGGTGGACGGATGAGGACTATCGATCTGAAGTGTGGAGGGCTATTCTTCAAACGCACAATGAAGTGTGTGCGCTGGGCTACGACGGCGAGATAATTGGAGGGGAGATGTACAGAGCAGAGCATTATGGGAAAACGAACGTCACGGAAGAATGGAGACGAGTGAGGGAATGACAAACGCCGGACGGTGAATCTGGAGCCTTGGAGTTAACAATCCGGAGCTTCCTCCGTCTCACGGTTCTGAGCGATCGAACAACACAACGTGCGGCAGAAGTTCTACAGACCACCATGGTGCCGGCCGAGAGGGATTTGTATCAATCTAATATCAAAATGTGATCCATCGGGGGGTCCGAGCCGCGGCCCAAGAGCCACTCGGTGCTTAGCAGACCCCAAAAGTCAGCAGCAGGAAGAGGCTACGAGGGCAACGATCTTCAACAGTCTATTGTAGTGTGTCGGCAGTTTCTGACCATCTCCTGTGGGGTGTCCCCAGTCAGACAACTTCCTGTAGGGTGTCCCCCCCTGTCTGAGACCACCTGCTGCAGGGTGTCCCCCCCCAGTCTGAGACCACCTGCTGCAGGGTGTCCCCCCCCCAGTCTGAGACCACCTGCTGCAGGGTGTCCCCCCCCAGTCTGAGACCACCTGCTGCAAGGGTGTCCCCCCCTGTCTGAGACCACCTGCTGCAGGGTGTCCCCCCCCAGTCTGAGACCACCTGCTGCAGGGTGTCCCCCCCCCAGTCTGAGACCACCTGCTGCAGGGTGTCCCCCCCCAGTCTGAGACCACCTGCTGCAAGGGTGTCCCCCCCAGTCTGAGACCACCTGCTGTAAAGTGTCCCCCCCCGTCTGAGACCACCTGCCTTAAGGTGTCCCCCCCAGTCTGAGACCACCTGCTGTAAGGTGTCCCCCCCAGTCTGAGACCACCTGCTGTAGGGTGTCCCCCCTCTCTGGCCGCCTCCTGTAGGGTGTCCCCAGTCTTTGGCCACCTCCTGTAGTGTGTCCACAGTCTTCTATCACATACAGAATCTTATGTGCGGCCCTTCAAGGGGCCATAATTGAGGCCCCCTACACCTTGTGGGTTGACAACCACGGAATCAGGTCTACAGAAGTCAGATACCACGACAATCCCAGGCGGCTTTTAAGCTAACTGGCTAAATAAGACTACAGACAGTTCCTATTTCAGACACCCAACTGCAACTACCTAAATTTACGGCATCTCATCTTTTTCCACTGTCCTATCCCACTCCACCGTACTTCCTCCAATCACATCCTCTGAAAGAACCAACACCTACCCGAGACGTCATGAACAGCAGCTTGGTCTCCATGTCGGGGGTCAGGCGGCACGCCAAGAACTTGCGGGAGGTACGAGACTGTAACAGCTGGAGCATTCCTACGAGGGGGAGAGAAGAAAGAGTTCTCTACAAACAGCCGATAAAATATTTATATTGCTCTAACATATACCGCAGCGCTGTACAGAGATCACTGAACCAGTCACATCAGTCACTGTACCAGAGGAGCTTACACTCTAATGCCCCCCCACAGTGAGACACTATTATTATAATACATTTATATAGCTCTGACATATACTGCAGTGTTGTACAGAGAACACTGAGCCAATCACATCATCTGTACCAGAGGAGCTTACACTCTAATGCCCCTCCCCACAGTCACACACTATAGTGATGTATTGGTTTTGGGGGGGGGTCATTATGCAAACAGACTATAGAGGCGCCATTGGCGCGCCCATCCCCCTCCGCTCCACATCTTCGATTAAACTTCACAATAATCTCATTATGCTCCGGCTCGGCAATCAAGACCCGCTCAGCTCTTATCTCATATGTATACCTCCACCGCCCCCCCCCCCCACCATCGGACCGCCGACTGGCAGTGCGTGAAGCGGAGAAGGGGGGGGGGGGGGTGACACGCGGGAACTGGCAGATTGGTTAGAAGGGAGGCAGCGGATATAAATAGATGTTCTACAGCTCCAGGGAAGGAAATCGGCTAATTACAACCTGCCTGAACGGGGGGGTCTGGGGGGCACCATTAGCACGCAGCAACCCCCCCCCCGTCCAATCCATTCCTCATCTACAGCTGATGGAGCAGCGGGATCATTTCCACCACTCAGAGAGAAAAGAACATTCACTATGGAGAGATGGTGGGGGAGAGGACGTAACGCGTACGTCACCGGCCACAGCTAGGGGGCACAGTACACCGCCCTGAGGGTGAGCACAGAGCCAACACGGGTCATAGGTACGGTACACCGCCCTGAGGGTGAGCACAGAGCCAACAGGGGTCAGAGGGCACAGTACACCACCCTGAGGGTGAGCACAGAGCCAACACCGGTCAGGGGGCACAGTACATCGCCCTGAGGGTGAGCACAGAGCCAACACGGGTCAGAGGGCACAGTACACCGCCCTGAGGGTGAGCACAGAGCCGATACGGGTCAGGGGGCGCAGTACACCGCCCTGAGGGTGAGCACAGAGCCGACACGGGTCAGGGGGCACAGTACACCGCCCTGAGGGTAAGCACAGAGTCAACACGGGTCATAGGTACAGTACACCGCCCTGAGGGTGAGCACAGAGCCAACACAGGTCAGAGGGCACAGTACACCGCCCTGAGGGTGAGCACAGAGCCAACAGGGGTCAGAGGGCACAGTACACCACCCTGAGGGTGAGCACAGAGCCAACACCGGTCAGGGGGCACAGTACATCTCCCTGAGGGTGAGCACAGAGCCAACACGGGTCAGGGGGCACAGTACACCGCCCTGAGGGTGAGCACAGAGCCAACAGGGGTCAGAGGGCACAGTACACCACCCTGAGGGTGAGCACAGAGCCAACACCGGTCCGGGGGCACAGTACATCGCCCTGAGGGTGAGCACAGAGCCAACACCGGTCAGGGGGCACAGTACATCGCCCTGAGGGTGAGCACAGAGCCAACACCGGTCAGGGGGCACAGTACATCGCCCTGAGGGTGAGCACAGAGCCAACACCGGTCAGGGGGCACAGTACATCGCCCTGAGGGTGAGCACAGAGCCGACACGGGTCAGGGGGCACAGTACACCGCCCTGAGGGTAAGCACAGAGTCAACATGGGTCATAGGTACAGTACACCGCCCTGAGGGTGAGCACAGAGCCAACACAGGTCAGAGGGCACAGTACACCGCCCTGAGGGTGAGCACAGAGCCAACAGGGGTCAGAGGGCACAGTACACCACCCTGAGGGTGAGCACAGAGCCAACACCGGTCAGGGGGCACAGTACATCTCCCTGAGGGTGAGCACAGAGCCAACACGGGTCAGGGGGCACAGTACACCGCCCTGAGGGTGAGCACAGAGCCAACAGGGGTCAGAGGGCACAGTACACCACCCTGAGGGTGAGCACAGAGCCAACACCGGTCCGGGGGCACAGTACACCGCCCTGAGGGTGAGCACAGAGCCAACACCGGTCAGGGGGCACAGTACATCGCCCTGAGGGTGTAACTGACGCAGAGAACAGAGACCGCCTCACTAAGCTGAGGGAGAGTTTCTCCCGCCCACCTTCTCTTTATAACCACTTCCCGACCTCACTACATCCGAATGACAGCTACAGCGCGGTCCTCCAGTTCTGGGAGGGCGTCTGTTCATGACCTCCAAGAACCGGGCCCCCCCCTGCAGGGCGCAACCAGCGCGCTCTGTGATCACTGTGTCCTTCAAACACAGGTGATTACAGATCAGGGAAAACAGCCAATCACAGTGGCTCTTTACCAAGTGATCAGCTGTGTCCAATGTAAACATACTGACCGGTTATCGGCATTCCTTCCTACACGCTGACAAGAGGACATCTACACTGATAATCAGTGCCACCCATCAGTGCCGCCCATCACTGCCAATCAGCAAAGTTAAAAAATTACACATTTACAAAATTTTATAACAAAAATGAAGAAAAATGGGGGGGGGGGTTTCCCCAAATTTTGGGTCTTTTTTGCTTGTTTAGCAAGAGATAACCCCCCCCCCCCCCCGTTGTGATTACATTCCACCAAAAGATCGATCTATTTGTGTAAAAAAAATGATCAAAATGTCCTATGTGTACAGTGTTGTATGACTGAGTAATTGTCATTCAAAGTGTGACAGGGCTGAAAGCTGGGAATTGGCCTGGGCAGGAAGGGGGTGAAAGTGCCGGAAGGGCAAGTGAATAAATTTCACCCACCGTGCACACTCTATAGAAGTTCCGCCCACCCTCTCTTGAGAAGTACCGCCCACCCTCTCTTGAGAAGTACCGCCCACCCTCTCTTGAGAAGTACCGCCCACCCTCTCTTGAGAAGTACCGCCCACCCTCTCTTGAGAAGTACCGCCCACCCTCTCTTGAGAAGTACCGCCCACCCTCTCTTGAGAAGTACCGCCCACCCTCTCTTGAGAAGTACCGCCCACCCTCTCTTGAGAAGTACCGCCCACCCTCTCTTGAGAAGTTCCGCCCACCCTCTCTTGAGAAGTTCCGCCCACCCTCTCTTGAGAAGTTCCGCCCACCCTCTCTTGAGAAGTACCGCCCACCCTCTCTTGAGAAGTACCGCCCACCCTCTCTTGAGAAGTACCGCCCACCCTCCCTTTCGAAGTACCGCCCACCCTCCCTTTCGAAGTACCGCCCACCCTCCCTTTCGAAGTACCGCCCACCCTCTCCTGAGAAGTACCACCCACCCTCTTTTGAGACTTACCACCCATCCTCTCTTGAGAAGTACCGCCCATCCTCTCTTGAGAAGTACCGCCCACCCTCTCTTGAGAAGTACCGCCCACCCTCTCTTGAGAAGTACCGCCCACCCTCTCTTGAGAAGTACCGCCCACCCTCTCTTGAGAAGTACCGCCCACCCTCTCTTGAGAAGTACCGCCCACCCTCTCTTGAGAAGTACCGCCCACCCTCTCTTGAGAAGTACCGCCCACCCTCTCTTGAGAAGTACCGCCCACCCTCTTTCGAAGTACCGCCCACTGTGCACCCTCTCTTGAGAAGTACCGCCCACCCTGCACCTTTTCTTTTTAAGTACCATCTACCCTGCACCATCTCATTATAAGTACCACCTACAATGAAGCTTCTCTTTATTACTACTGCCCCCCCTGCACCTGCTCTTTATTACTACTGCCCCCCTGCACCTTCTCTTTATTAATACTGCCCCCCTGCACCTGCTCTTTATTACTACTGCCCCCCTGCACCTTCTCTTTATTAATACTGCCCCCCTGCACCTTCTCTTTATTAATACTGCCCCCCTGCACCTTCTCTTTATTAATACTGCCCCCCTGCACCTTCTCTTTATTAATACTGCCCCCCTGCACCTTCTCTTTATTAATACTGCCCCCCAGCACCTTCTCTTTATACTCCTAACACCTTCCATGCAGCTTGCCTGTACATTTACCGCCCATCCAGCAGCTTCCCTTTATTAGTCCCGTACACTTCTCTTTATAAAAATGAAGGACTGGGTGTGGAGGGGGGGGGACATACCTGTGAACTGGGGGCTCAGGGCCTGCGGATTGTGCAGCATATCCTTCCACAGCAGGTCAAACTCCGGGATCCGCGCCACATTCTGCAGGAGGCGGACCAGGTCCCGACCAATCATGTAGCAGTCCATATACTGCAGGGAACAGAGAGGAGAGGAATTAGAGGGCTTCTAAAGCATTGAGCCGCCTGTACAGGAAGAAACGGATCTTCATTCCGTGCTACTCAGTGATGTAATATGGGAGGAGATTTTCTCTCACTTCCTGTCCTGATAAAAGCAGACACCAGTCCTGTTCTCTGGTTTCTGCACCTCCTGCTTTTATGTAAAGAGTTTGACTTTAGGTAAGATGGAGGAGGGGGCACCTACCCGCTCTCGTAGCAGCATGATACAGAAGTCCACCTCCTTCTGTCGTAGAACCAGCAGCTGAGGGGTCCCGTGGTGGTCGACAATCAGACGCAGGTAGGTGTACACCGACATGGCAATCAGGATGCTGCTCTTCATGACCCACTCTCTGCAGACGATACCAGAAAATAGTAAATCCCCAACAGAGCTTCCCAACCATCGCTCCACATTTCACCTTCTCTAGCTTCTCCATTCCTCAATGCAATATTACAACTCCAGGTAAAGGGTTAATTCGCTTTTTCACACAACATGAAACTCGCAGCACCCTCCCCCGCACCCCAGTACCCGCTGCACTTACCCCCTTGAATGACAACCTTTCACTGCCCCACACTAGCTGGTGTAACGGCTCTGGGGATTTGAAAGCCAGGCTCTTCTGTACCCCTTCTTTCTTCCAGGGTGACGCAAAGCGATTCTCATTGGTCAGCGTTGGTCGCGTGCCAGCACTGACCAGTGCCCACTCACCACCATGACGTAAAACAGCCCTTGTCTGTGGTGTAAAGCAAATAAAATTAAGTGCGCTTACAGTCAAATAAATTACAATCCAAATTAATATGTTGCTAACATAAGTGAATAAATACATATATATTAATAAATCAGATACCCAAAATGAAAAAGTGCTGAAAAAACAATCAAGTGAATGAATTAAGTGCTCATACGTAATAGAACATATAAATATAGAGTGAATAAATGTGAAAAGCAGATACAAAATCAAATCTGTTTCGTCATAAATGACGTCTTCAAAGGGTCCCCTTTGAAGACGTCATTTATGACGAAACATGTAGGGCGTGGCTACGCACTGTACGCCATCACGCCGTTCACCCCATGTCTGCACGGGTGTTCGCTTTTTTATATGCCGGCTGGTTTTAACTAGTTCTTTCTGCCCAGTCTACAAATATTTTTAAACCGTACTACACCATTGGAGCCCCTTTTTTGCTTCCTTTCTACCTACGACCTTCGGGTCTAGTGGGTGCCCCCCTCCAGGTAGACGGGTTGGATTCGTCCCCTGTTGGAGCGCTTCATTCATCAGCCGAGTCGGACGTTACCATCCAGCTGTCCCCGCATGCATACAAGACCTCACTATCAAGGAGGTCCACCATTCCTGGTAAGGGTCCACCTATAGAGCCCTCCGGACTCACTGTCTGTTTGGATTTCCCTTCACATCATCTTTCTTCTCTCCACCTATACTGGCTGTCTCCAATGAAGTGTGGATCTGTGACTTTTCCTTCATGAGACTGATATACCTCTACTGAGCTGTTCTTGAATGGACTTTATTCACCATCATTATCTATGAGATTTGATTTTGTATCTGCTTTTCACATTTATTCACTCTATATTTATATATTTATTTATATGTTCTATTACGTATGAGCACTTAATTCATTCACTTGATTGTTTTTTCAGCACTTTTTCATTTTGGGTATCTGATTTATTAATATATATGTATTTAATTTATTCACTTATGTTAGCAACATATTAATTTGGGTTGTAATTATTTGACTGTAAGCGCACTTATTTTTATTTGCTTTGGCTCACTACACTGATATTGGTGTTTTCTTTGTTGCAGCTGCAGTCTAGTATCTTTAATTGCTCTTCAGCGCAGGTTTTTTTTTTTTTTTCTTTTTTTACATTCTTGTCTGCGGTGTACTGAGCTTTTCAGATGCCCACACCACCGCACCGGCTGCGTGGGAAGAAGAAGGTAATCAAGGCTGGGAGGCAAGTGCAGAGGGGACCAGGGTGCTGGGGAGGATGTAATGTGTGAGATATATATATATATATATATATATATATATATATATATATATATATATATATACACACTTTTTTTTTTTAGTATTATAACTGTATGAGTCAATGACAGTATTAAATAAAGGCACATTGCTGTCTACAGGTTGTGTTAATGACAGTAATAAACTGAGGAACACTGCCATCTATCTACAGGCTGTGGTAACAACTACAAACTGAATTTTATTAATTACCGTATTTATCAGCGTATAACACGCACCTTAATTTTAGGAGGGAGGTTTCAGGAAAAAACAAAAATTGAAGCCCATTAAGAGCTTTTGAAGTGCCAATCATTGCAGCCTCGCCAGTGCCCATCATTGCAGCCTCGCCAGTGCCCATCATTGCAGCCTCGCCAGTGCCCATCATTGCAGCCTCGCCAGTGCCCATCATTGCAGCCTCGCCAGTGCCCATCATTGCAGCCTCGCCAGTGCCCATCATTGCAGCCTCGCCAGTGCCCATCATTTCAGCCTCGCCAGTGCCCATCATTTCAGCCTCGCCAGTGCCCATTTTTCAGCCTCGCCAGTGCCCATCATTGCAGCCTCGCCAGTGCCCATCATTGCAGCCTCGCCAGTGCCCATCATTGCAGCCTCGCCAGTGCCCATCATTGCAGCCTCGCCAGTGCCCATCATTGCAGCCTCGCCAGTGCCCATCATTGCAGCCTCGCCAGTGCCCATCATTGCAGCCTGCTCAGTGCCAGATTAGACAGAGCCAGATCTCCTGTATACTCTGTGTCACACCCAGTCCCGCCTCCTATGATGGACAAAACAGCAGTCCAACGCTGGGACATGTGACATCAATTCTATGAGCCGTCCAGGAGGCTGGACTGGGCGTGACTGCAAGATGAGCACACAGGAGATCCGGCTCTGTCTAATCTGGTGGCGCTCGCCCCCTCCTTTCCCTCTAAGGCAGCCTATATCGGCGTATAACACGCACCCAAGATTTGTACCCTATTTTCAGGGGGAAAAAATGCATGTTATACGCCGATAAATACGGTATTCTTTTTAATACTATAACTGTATGAGTCAATGACAGTATTAAATAAATGTACATTGCCGTCTGCAGTTTTTTTATTCATAACTGTATGAGTTAATGACAGTATTAAACCGTGGCAAACTGCCATCTACAGGCTGTGGTAAACTCTGCAAGCCAATTTTTTATTCATAATTATTTTTAATACTATAACTGTATGAGTCAATTACAGTATTAAATAAATGCACATTGCCGTCTGCAGGTTGTGGTGACCTGTGCAAGCTGTTTATTTAAATTATTCTTTTTAATACTATAACTGTACGAGCCAATGACAGATTAAACAGAGGCACATTGGCATTTTCAGGCTGTGGAGACCACTTCAAGCCAAGTTTTTTTTAATATTCTTGTTAATACTATAACTGTATAAGTCAATGACAGTATTAAACTGAGGCACACTGCCATCTACAGGTTGTGGTGACCTCTGCAAGCCAATTTTGCATTCATTATTTTTTTTAATACTATAACTGTATGAGTCAATGACAGTATTAAATAGAGGAACATTGGCGTCTACAGGTTGTGGTGACCTCTACAAGCTGTTTTTTTAATTATTCTTTTTAATACTATAACTGTATGAGTCAATGGCAGTAATAAACAGATGCACACTGCCCCGAACCATTAGTGTGTGTGTGTGTGTGTGTGTGTGGGGGAGGGGGGGGGGGGGGGGAGTAAGCTGTCAGCCAGGAAGGGGGGGTGGTTTTTAAAGGTATCCCTAGCATATCGCATAGTGTTGGGTGTTGATAAACAGTTTTAGAGATCATAGGCAGGAAGAGGTTAAAGGGTGCCTTTTACTGACTAGCCATGAGATGAACCTATATGTACATATTTGGGCCCCTACTGTGAAGAGCACAGAGCTCTTAGCGCACGGGACAGAAATCTGCCCGATATAACCCGGCTGGAAGGCAGCGAATGTTGTGAAAACTATTTCGGGGACGTCTGAGGCTGCTTAATAAAACATAATTATAAGAATTATGAACATTCCTTTCCTAATAAAAATAACATCATCATTGTACCCGCCAGTTCTATTCTAAAATGAAAAAGAGAGTCAGTGAGGCATGCAGGGTGGGAGCGCCCCTCTCAGGTGATGATAAAGCAAAACTCCACTAAAAGATAATTTTTTGCAAATCCACCATTCACTAGAGAGCGGTGACATCACTGAGAATGCAGCCTATCCATTCACTAGAGACCGGTGACATCACTGAGAATGCATCCTATCCAATCACTAGAGAGCGGTGACATCACTGAGAATGCAGCCTATCCAATCACTAGAGACCGGTGACATCACTGAGAATGCATCCTATCCAATCACTAGAGAGCGGTGACATCACTGAGAATGCAGCCTATCCAATCACTAGAGAGCGATGACATCACTGAGAATGCAGCCTATCCATTCACTAGAGAGCGATGACATCACTGAGAATGCAGCCTATCCATTCACTAGAGAGCGGTGACATCACTGAGAATGCAGCCTATCCAATCACTAGAGAGCGGTGATATCACTGAGAATGCAGCCTATCCAATCACTAGAGAGCGGTGACATCACTGAGAATGCAGCCTATCCAATCACTAGAGAGCGATGACATCACTGAGAATGCATCCTATCCAATCACTAGAGAGAGATGACATCACTGAGAATGCAGCCTATCCATTCACTAGAGAGAGATGACATCACTGAGAATGCAGCCTATCCATTCACTAGAGAGAGATGACATCACTGAGAATGCAGCCTATCCATTCACTAGAGAGAGATGACATCACTGAGAATGCAGCCTATCCATTCACTAGAAACCAGTGACATCAGCTGTAAGGAGACTTACCTCTGCTCCATCAGGATATCCAGCACACTTTCAGACAGCCAAATATTCTTGGCAGTAATGTCGCCCCCTGTATATGGAAGAAGAGGGAAGTAGAGAGGAGGAAGGAGGGGTGGGAGGGCGGTAGAGAGGAGGAAGGAGGGGTGAGAGGGCGGTAGAGAGGAGGAAGGAGGGGTAAGAGGGCGGTAGAGAGGAGAAAGGAGGGGTGAGAGGGCGGTAGAGAGGAGAAAGGAGGGGTGAGAGGGCGGTAGAGAGGAGGAAGGAGGGGTGAGAGGGAGGTAGAGAGGAGGAAGGAGGGGTGAGAGGGAGGTAGCGAGGAGGAAGGAGGGGTGAGAGGGAGGTAGCGAGGAGGAAGGAGGGGTGAGAGGGAGGTAGCGAGGAGGAAGGAGGGGTGAGAGGGAGGTAGCGAGGAGGAAGGAGGGGTGAGAGGGAGGTAGAGAGGAGGAAGGAGGGGTGAGAGGGAGGTAGAGAGGAGGAAGGAGGGATGAGAGGGAGGTAGAGAGGAGGAAGGAGGGATGAGAGGGAGGTAGAGAGGAGGAAGGAGGGATGAGAGGGAGGTAGAGAGGAGGAAGGAGGGATGAGAGGGCGGTAGAGAGGAGGAAGGAGGGGTAGGAAGGAGGGGTGAGAAGGAGGTAGCGAGGAGGAAGGAGGGGTGAGTGGACGGTAGAGAGGAGGAAGGAGGGATGAGAGGAAGGTAGAGAGGAGGAAGGAGGGGTGAGAAGGCGGTAGAGAGGAGGAAGGAGGGGTGAGAAGGCGGTAGAGAGGAGGAAGGAGGGGTGAGAAGGCGGTAGAGAAGAGGAAGGAGGGGTGAGAAGGCGGTAGAGAGGAGGAAGGAGGGGTGAGAGGGAGGTAGAGAGGAGGAAGGAGGGGTGAGAGGGAGGTAGAGAGGAGGAAGGAGGGATGAGAGGGAGGTAGAGAGGAGGAAGGAGGGATGAGAGGGCGGTAGAGAGGAGGAAGGAGGGGTAGGAAGGAGGGGTGAGAAGGAGGTAGCGAGGAGGAAGGAGGGGTGAGTGGACGGTAGAGAGGAGGAAGAAGGGATGAGAGGAAGGTAGAGAGGAGGAAGGAGGGGTGAGAGGGCGGTAGAGAGGAGGAAGGAGGGGTGAGAGGGAGGTAGAGAGGAGGAAGGAGGGGTGAGAGGGAGGTAGAGAGGAGGAAGGAGGGGTGACAGGGAAGTAGAGGAGGAAGGAGGGGTGAGAGGGAGGTAGAGAGGAGGAAGGAGGGGTGAGAGGGAGGTAGAGAGGAGGAAGGAGGGGTGAGAAAGGAGGTAGAGAGGAGGAAGGAGGAGTGAGATGGAGGTAGAGAGGAGGAAGGAGGGATGAGAGGGAGGTAGCGAGGAGGAAGGAGGGGTGTGAGGGGGGTAGAGAGGAGGAAGGAGGGGTGAGAGGAGGGAGGTAGAGGAGGAGGAGGGGGATGAGAGGGAGGTAGAGAGGAGGAAGG
>JBBHAA010004063.1:0-36798 GCA_037953035.1 Aquarana catesbeiana | reverse complement strand
TGTAAATAGTAGTGTGGTGATTACCTATTATACTATACTATTATACCTATTATAATGTGCCCCACCAGTCCGGCCCCCCATGGACAATGTGCCTGGCTGCTGAGTTAATCGCCTCATCCCTACACTCAGTGCACTGATTGGCAGCACTGAAAGGCAGCAATGACTGGCACTAATTGGCACTAATAGAAAGCACTGATTGCCACTACTGATGGGCCCTGATTGGCAGCACTAATGGCACTAATAGGCAACACTGATGGGCACTGATATGCAGCACTAATAGTTAGCACTGATGGACCCTGATAGGTGGCACTCATTGGCATTGATTGGCGTCACTGATAGGTGGCACTGAAGGGCACTGATTGGAAGCACTGGCACTGATTGGAAACACCAATTGGCACTGATAGGTAGCATTGGTTGACACTGATATTAGGTGGCACTGATTGGCGCTGACAGGTGGAACTAAATTGGAAACATTGGCACTGGCAGGTGGCAATGATTGGAAACACTGGCAGGTGGCACTGATTGGCACTGACAGGTGGCACTGACAGAGGAGAGAAAGCTTTGCGAAACTGGGTGTGACACTGTCATCTAATGTAACTTCATGCAGAGAGAAACCAGCTGTCAGAATTCAGCTTTGTCGGGGGTGGGCGGGACCCAGCAGTTATCAAACACCAGCCAATGGGATGGAATCTGGGCGAGCCGCTACAAGTATGTGGCCTTGCCCCCTTTCTTAAGCAGCCCAATAATTGGCTAGTGTTTGATAGCTGCTGGGTCGCACCCACCCCCGACATCGCCGCTGAATTTTGACAGCTGGTCTCTCTCTGATGTCGGGGGTGGGCGGGACCCAGCAGCAAACACAAGCCAATGATTGGGCTGTGATTAAGAAAGGGGGCAGGGCCACATACACGTAGCGGCCCACCCAGATCCCATCCCATTGGCTGGTGTTTGATAGCTGCTGGGTCCCACCCCCGACATCAACGCTCAATTTTGACAGCTGGTCTCTCTCTGCATTCAGTTACATGACAGTGTCACACACTCAGCAGATCTGACAAGCTGAACGATCTGCTCAGTCAGTGTGATACTGTCTCACAGGCAGCAGGGGTTGCACTATCATTGGATGCAACATATCACAGCAGTCCCACAGGCCGCCCCTCTTAAAATGCCAGCTGGTACCATGAGGCCCCACTGGGTCCCATGGTAGGGCCAGCCCTGCCTGTAGCTTTGACATAATTCGCCATATAAAGTTTTCTGATGAACAGAAGATATGCATTGTTAATTATACACAGAAAATCACAAGAAATAGCTTGTTTACCCCGTAACCGTTTAGACCGTACAGCTCCACCGGCGTGTCATGGCTTCCAAGCCACAAACATCCCTTATCTTCAAGGCCTATAATCTTCCAGGTGCATAACCCCAGAAGAATAACTAGACACTGCCAACTTACTTCGCTTCCAATGCCAGAGCAACAACACCAGCAACCATAGGAGCAGAAACCGAAGTCCCGGTGTGATCATCCGTACACCGCTGTCTCAGATCCGTCGTAACCTACCAATTAGAAATTGTTCCAATTAAAATCGCCACATTACATGAGGAAAAAAGTCATCACATGTTATTACTGCCTTTCTGTACCAATTATTGTTTTAAAATGCTGTTCAGCAGCAAGTAGGAAGACAAGATATCCAACCATTCCCATGGGCTGCCTAGAGAAAGCTAAAGAAATACTGAATTTCAAGGGAGTTTATACCGCAGTGTTATTAAATCTGCTTTTAAAGCTCAGTTTAAAGCAAAAAAAAAAAATGAAATTTAAATAGTACATTGTGCAATCAATCAACTTACTCCTTCCAAACACCTTTTCCTAAGTCATCCTGTGGTGTAATGGATCAAAGTCAGTTTCTTACATAGTCTTCTATGACCCAAGCTAATATTCTGCCTGGGAACAAGACATGTTCCCCTGCTCGATATCTTTTTGGGCATGGGTCCTCTCACCTTCTCTCCTGCCTCTGGAGGCTATGAGAGGAGACCCAGCCACTGGAAGTGTCGCTTACACCAGGTGATGTCCACATCCAAAAAAGGTGCACAGGAAGTAAAACTAAGGAGAAGGATCGTCACCAGACCGGGGCTTCAGGTAAGTAAATGAGCAATTGTAGAGAGGGCTAGGAAGAAAGAGGAGGAAGAGGGTCAGAGGAAGAAACTGGGTTAGAAAAAAGAGAGGTAAGGGCAAGAAATTTGGAAGTAGGGGGGCTGGA
Organism: Aquarana catesbeiana; assembly: GCA_037953035.1. Taxonomy (NCBI): domain Eukaryota; kingdom Metazoa; phylum Chordata; class Amphibia; order Anura; family Ranidae; genus Aquarana; species Aquarana catesbeiana. Next base: position 34,552 of record JBBHAA010004063.1, on the reverse strand, counting down.
GATGTGCAGGGGGTGGGCAAAGAATGGAATTTAGATAAATGTGGGCGAAGGATAGGGGTGGGAGAAAGGGGGTAGGGAGATAGGGAGACATTAAGGTGTGGGCTAGGGATAGAAGTGAGGGAAAAGTGTGGGCTAGAGATAGAAGTGAGGGGAGAGGTATAGGCAAGGGGGGGGGAGGTATAAGCAAGGGAGGGGGGGAGGGGAGAGGTATAGGCAAGGGAGGGGGGGAGGGGAGAGGTATAGGCAAGCGGGGGGGGGGGAGAGGTATGGGCAAGGGGAGGAGGGGAGAGGTATGGGCAAGGGGGGAGAGGGGAGAGGTATGGGCAAGGGGGGAGAGGGGAGAGGTATGGGCAAGGGGGGAGAGGGGAGAGGTATGGGCAAGGGGGGAGGGGAGAGGTATGGGCAAGGGGGGAGGGGAGAGGTATGGGCAAGGGGGGGGAGGGGAGAGGTATGGGCAAGGGGGGGAGGGGAAAGGTATAGGCAAGGGGGGGAGGGGAGAGGTATGGGCAAGAGGGGAGAGGTATGGGCAAGGGGGGGAGGGGAAAGGTATGGGCAAGGGGGGGGAGGGGAGAGGTATGGGCAAGGGGGGGGGAGGGGAGAGGTATGGGCAAGGGGGGGGAGGGGAGCGGTATGGGCAAGGGGGGAGGGGAGCGGTATGGGCAAGGGGGGGGGAGGGGAGCGGTATGGGCAAGGGGGGGGGAGGGGAGCGGTATGGGCAAGGGGGGGGAGGGGAGCGGTATGGGCAAGGGGGGGGAGGGGAGAGGTATGGGCAAGGGGGGGGGGGGGGAGAGGTATGGGCAAGGGGGGGAGGGGAGAGGTATGGGCAAGGGGGGGGGGAGAGGTATGGGCAAGGGGGGGGGGAGGGGAGAGGTATGGGCAAGGGGGGAGGGGAAAGGTATGGGCAAGGGGGGGGAGGGGAGAGGTATGGGCAAGGGGGGGAGGGGAGAGGTATGGGCAAGGGGGGGAGGGGAGAGGAGAGGTATGGGCAAGGGGGGGGAGGGGAGAGGTATGGGCAAAGAGTGGAGGGGAGAGGGGTGAGATGGAGGTGAGAGGTGTGGGCGAAGGGGTGGGAGAGGGATGGAGGTGTGAGCGAGGATATGTGAAACTTTGTGAGCTGCTATGTTGATCTAATTAAAGCTGCCAGCACTAAACAAACTTCCTAAACATGTGAATTAAACTAAAATCACTTATTCTGATTTTAGGCGTGGGCGAGGGATGGAGGAGGCGGGGGGGGAGAGGGATGGAGGAGGCGGGGGGGGAGAGGGATGGAGAAGGCGGGGGGGAGAGGGATGGAGGAGGCGGGGGGGAGAGGGATGGAGGAGGCGGGGGGGGGAAAGAAATGGAGGAGGCGGGGGGGAGAGGGATGGAGGAGGCGGGGGGGAGAGGGATGGAGGAGGCGGGGGGAGAGGGATGGAGGAGGCGGGGGGAGGGATGGAGGAGGCGGGGGGGGAGGGATGGAGAAGGCGGGGGGGAGAGGGATGGAGGAGGCGGGGGGGAGAGGGATGGAGGAGGCGGGGGGGAGAGGGATGGAGGAGGCGGGGGGGAGAGGGATGGAGGAGGCGGGGGGGGAGAGGGATGGAGGAGGCGGGGGGGAGAGGGATGGAGGAGGGATGGAGAAGGCGGGGGGGGAGAGGAATGGAGAAGGCGGGGGGGGAGAGGGATGGAGAAGGCGGGGGGGGGAGAGGGATGGAGGAGGCGGGGGGGGAGAGGGATGGAGGAGGCGTGGGGGAGAGGGATGGAGGAGGCGGGGGGGGGGGAGGGATGGGGGGGGGAGAGAGATGGAGGGGGGGGAGAGAGATGGAGGGGGAGGAGAGGGATGGAGGAGGCGGGGGGGGGAGAGGGATGGAGGAGGCGGGGGGGAGAGGGAGGGAGGAGGCGGGGGAGAGGGATGGAGCTGTGAGCGAGGATGTGTGGAACTTTGTTAGCTGCTATGTTGACCCAATTAAAGCTGCCAGCACTAAACAAACTTCCTAAACATGTGAATTAAACTAAAATCACTTATTCTGATTTTAAGCGTGGGAGAGGGATGGAGGGAAAGGGATGGAGGGGGATGGAGGTGTGGAGGGGGGGGGGGATGGAGGTGTGGGGTGGGGGGGGAAGGGATGGAGGTGTTGGGGGGAAGGGATGGAGGTGTGGGGGGGGAAGGGATGGAGGTGTGGGGGGGAAGGGATGGGAGGTGTGTGGGGGGGGGGGGGGGATGGAGGTGTGTGGGGGGGAGGGATGGAGGGGAGGGGGGTAAGGGATGGAGGCGTGGGGGAGGGGGGTAAGGGATGGAGGCGTGGGGGGGGGGAGAGGAGGTGGGGGGGAGGGATGGAGGTGTGGGGGGGGGGAAGGGATGGAGGTGTGGGGGGGGGAAGGGATGGAGGTGTGGGGGGGAAAGGGATGGAGGTGTGGGGGGGGAAAGGGATGGAGGTGTGGGGGGGGAAAGGGATGGAGGTGTGGGGGGGGAAAGGGATGGAGGTGTGGGGGGGAAAGGGATGGAGGTGTGGGGGGGGAAAGGGATGGAGGTGTGGGGGGGGGAGAGATGGAGGTGTGGGGGGGAGGGATGGAGGTGTGGGGGGAAGGGATGGAGGTGTGAGGGGGGAAGGGATGGAGGTGTGGGAGGGGGAAGGGATGGAGGTGTGGGGGGGGGAAGGGATGGAGGTGTGGGGGGGGAAGGGATGGAGGTGTGGGGGGGGGGGAAGGGATGGAGGTGTGGGGGGGGGAAGGGATGGAGGTGTGGGGGGGGAAGGGATGGAGGTGTGGGGGGGGAAAGGGATGGAGGTGTGGGGGGGAAAGGGATGGAGGTGTGGGGGGGAAGGGATGGAGGTGTGGGGGGGGAAGGGATGGAGGTGTGGGGGGGGGGAGGGATGGAGTTGTGGGGGGGAGGGATGGAGGCGGGGGGGAGGGATGGAGGTGGGGGAGAGGGATGGAGGCGGGGGGAGAGGGGTGCTGCCAGCACTAAACAAACTTCCTAAACATGTGAATTAAACTAAAATCACTTATTCTGATTTTAGGAGTGGGCGAGGGATGGAGGTGGGGGGGAAAGGGATGGAGGTGTGGGGGGGAGGGATGGAGGTGTATGGGGGGGAAGGGATGGAGGTGTGGGGGGTGAAAGGGATGGAGGTGTGGGGGGTGAAAGGGATGGAGGTGTGGGGGGGAGAGGGATAGAGGCGGGGGGGGAGAGGGGTGCTGCCAGCACTAAACAAACTTCCTAAACATGTGAATTAAACTAAAATCACTTATTCTGATTTTAGGCGTGGGCGAGGGATGGAGGTGTGGGGGGGGGGGAGGGATGGAGGTGTGGGGGGGGGGAAGGGATGGAGGTGTGGGGGGGGGGGAGGGATGGAGGTGTGGGGGGGGGGAAGGGATGGAGGTGTGGGGGGGGGGAAGGGATGGAGGTGTGGGGGGGAAGGGATGGAGGTGTGGGGGAGGGAAAGGGATGGAGGTGTGGGGGAGGGAAAGGGATGGAGGTGTGGGGGAGGGAAAGGGATGGAGGTGTGGGGGAGGGAAAGGGATGGAGGTGTGGGGGGGGGAAGGGATGGAGAGAAAGGGGGGAGAGGGATGGAGAGGCGGGGGGGAGAGGGATGGAGAGGCGGGGGGGAGAGGGATGGAGAGGCGGGGGGGAGAGGGATGGAGGCGGGGGGGGAGAGGGATGGAGGCGGGGGGGAGAGGGATGGAGGCGGGGGGGGAGAGGGATGGAGGCGGGGGGGGAGAGGGATGGAGGCGGGGGGGGGAGAGGGATGGAGGCGGGGGGAGATGGGTGCTGCCAGCACTAAACAAACTTCCTAAACATGTGAATTAAACTAAAATCACTTATTCTGATTTTAGGAGTGGGCGAGGGATGGAGGCGGGGGGGAGAGGGATAGAGGCGGGGGGGAGAGGGATAGAGGCGGGGGGGAGAGGGATAGAGGCGGGGGGGAGAGGGATAGAGGCGGGGGGGAGAGGGATAGAGGCGGGGGGGAGAGGGATAGAGGCGGGGGGGAGAGGGATAGAGGCGGGGGGGGAGAGGGATAAAGGCGGGGGGGGAGAGGGATAAAGGCGGGGGGGAGAGGGATAAAGGCGGGGGGGGAGAGGGATAAAGGCGGGGGGGGAGAGGGATAAAGGCGGGGGGGGGGGAGAGGGATAAAGGCGGGGGGGAGAGGGATGGAGGCGGGGGGGAGAGGGATGGAGGCGGGGGGGAGAGGGATGGAGGCGGGGGGGAGAGGGATGGGAGAGGGATGGAGGAGGCGGGGGGAGAGGGATGGAGGAGGCAGGGGGAGAGGGATGGAGGAGGCGGGGGGGAGAGGGATGGAGGAGGCGGGGGGGAGAGGGATGGAGGAGGCGGGGGGAGAGGGATGGAGGAGGCGGGGGGGAGAGGGATGGAGGAGGCGGGGGGGAGAGGGATGGAGGAGGCGGGGGGGAGAGGGATGGAGGAGGTGGGGGGAAATGGATGGAGGCGGCGGGGGGGAGAGGGATGGAGGCGGCGGGGGGGAGAGGGATGGAGGAGGCGGGGGGGAGAGGGATGGAGGAGGCGGGGGGGAGAGGGATGGAGGAGGCGGGGGGGAGAGGGATGGAGGAGGCGGGGGGGAGAGGGATGGAGGAGGCGGGGGGGGAGAGGGATGGAGGAGGCGGGGGGGAGAGGGATGGAGGAGGCAGGGGGGAGAGGGATGGAGGAGGCAGGGGGGAGAGGGATGGAGGAGGCGGGGGGAGAGGGATGGAGGAGGAGGGGGGAGAGGGATGGAGGAGGCGGGGGGAGAGGGATGGATGAGAGGGATGGAAGGTGTTGCTAATGTCCCAGATTTAGGCTTTAAGAGAACTACTGAGGTTGCAAGAGACAATTATTGTGACAATGCAGTTTTTATATAAAATGTAGTGTTAGAGGCGGGGGGTTGAGGGATGGAAGGGGGGGTTGAGGGATGGAAGGGGGGGTTGAGGGATGGAAAGGGGGGTTGAGGGATGGAAGAGGGGGGAGAGGGATGGAAGAGGGGGGGGGGGGAAGGATGGAAGAGGGGGGGGGGAAGGATGGAAGAAGATGGGAGAGGGATGGAAGAGGGGGCGAAAGGGATGGAGGCAGGGGCGAAAGGGATGGAGGCAGGGGCGAAAGGGATGGAGGCAGGGGCGAAAGGGATGGAGGCAGGGGCGAAAGGGATGGAGGCAGGGGCGAAAGGGATGGAGGTGGGGGGAGAAGGATGGAAGGTGTTGCTAATATCCCAGATTTAGGCTTTAAGAGAACTTGTGTTGAGAGAAATACCAAGGTTGCAAGAGACAATTATTGTGACAATGCAGTTTTTGTATAAAATTTTGTGTTAAAGTAAATTCCCTTTTCATACCATTCACTGTGTACAATTGTGACCAATCACAGCTAATCAAAACGATACTCACTAAATGAATCTGTTTCATTCAGTAAAAATGGTTGCTTATACCAATGAAATTCATTAGTATACAAGCAATCATAATGTGTAAAAAAAAAAAAAAATAAATCATGATCACCTCCCTAGAGAAGTATAGTGTCATTATGGTACAAATGTATTGCTCTGGCCACAGTGTGTTAAAAAAAATCGTAACAAAAGAAAAAAAAATGTAATAAAAAAAGAAATGTGATATCTATGATGATTTTGTACTGGTGACAATCTGTTAAAAAAAAAAAAATGTATTTTTTTTTCCATTTCTTCATTTTTAAAAAAATCGTGACAAAAAAAAAAAAAAAAAAATTACAAACTTCAAAAAAAGCTCACCACGCCTCTTAATATCTTGCACTGTCTACTTTCCAAAAAGGGGTCATTTGGGGTATATTTGTACTGTCCTGGAGTTTTCCGGCCTCAAGAAATGAGACGGGCCGTCAGTACATCAGGATTGATCGATTATTAGATATATATTCCATAGTTTGTGGACTCTATAACTTTCCTACAGACTAATAAACACTGATTTGGGTTATTTTCACCAAAGAAATGGAGTAGAATAAATTTTGGCCTAAATCTATGAAGAAAGTTTATGTGCAAAATTAAAAAAAAACAAAACTTTTTTTTCAAAATGTTTTGTTTATTTAGCAAAAAATAAACTCAGAGGTGATTAAATACCACCAGAAGAAAGCTCTCTTTGCGTGAAGAAAATGACATATTAGTACAGTGTTGCATGACCGCGCAATTGTCATTCAAAGTGTGAAGTGCTGAAAGCTAAAAATTGGCCTGGGCAGGAAGGGGGTGAATGTTCACGGTATTAAAGTGGTTAATACTGCTTTTAGCAAGAATGGTCACCCAAAGGACAAAGTGTTGTTCTGGAGGATGACCAGGTAAGAAAAAAAAAAAAGCGCCTATAAAACAGAAAACCAACAGAGCCATCAAATCTAAGGGCTGTTAAACTGAAATTTTCTTTTATGTTTAAAATACGCATTAAGCATGTTCATGTGACCAAGCCACAAAGAACATAGAACTCACTATCGTCGGTTAGGGTTATTTTATAAATGAATAAATAAATGAATAAATGTAAAATAAAGAAATAAAATAATCTAATCATAAATAAATGATGTAATATTAACCCATAACCCTTAAAAAATAAATAATCATAAAATAAATGACTAAACACCCTAACACAAAAAAATTATATCATTAATATTATGATTATTAATAATAAATAATCATAACAAATGATTATTTTATTTTCTTAAGGTTGGGGGTTAATTATGTATTACATATTTATTAATGATGATTTTTAGTTATTTGTGTATTTATTTTACATTTATTTAATCATATTAGTTTTTTTTTATTTTTGTTAGTTTTCCATTTGAACAGAAAATTGTGCAAAAAGGCACGAGAACATTAGCATAAAAACATGCAAATCGCGTGTTTCCATTCATTTCTATGGGAATAAAACCGTGCCAAAAACACGCAAATCTTCCCAATTTGAACTACAAAAAAAAAGATCCATAACTCTTTTGGGCTTAAGGCAACCTGGAGGGTAGATGTGAACCATCATCTCCATAGAGAATAATTGATTTTTTTTTTTCTGGAGTTTCAAGCTTCAAAACGCTGAGGTGTGAATGGGGCCTAAGAGTGAAATTCCACTCTTCCACTAGAGTTATTTGAGGGCTGCTTTTGAAAAAAGGTTTCTCTAAAAACATAACTAATGCTTGAAAAAGTAAAGTGAATGAGATTACGTTAGGGCCCAGTCAGCATTATTCTTTGACATCTCCAAGCCAAAAAACAAAACAAAAAATAATAATAATTTACAGCTGGGATCTGACAAACATGTGGAATAACAGCGGACCATCCCAATCCCTCGGTTCAATCTACTTATGGAACTCACAGAAATAGAAGTGCTCAATGTAATACAGTAGCCAAAAGCGAATTTTGTGAAATTTGACTGGGGTTAGATACCATTGCCATGTGGTACAGGGTACCTTTGACTTTGCACAAACGGTTTCCACACTGGCCCCCACTATGTTGGAGATGCCAGAAGGAAGAAGGCTCAATGCTTCACATATTTTGGTCTTGTCCGAAGAGTTCTAATTTATGGACCCAAGTCAAACAAATCATTTACAGACTAACAGACCTAAAGATGGGTCTAAAGACCTGGCTGCCTTCTTACTTGATCTGACCCCAATGTCTTTAAAGAGATACAACTTATGCCTACTTATCCACCTACTCAATGCAGCTAAAGCATGCATTCCACTATGTTGGAAGCAAACCACAACCCCACCTATGGGATTGTGGTTTTCCACGATTAAAAAAAATGACACGATGGAGGAGTTGATAGCGGCAGCCAATGACAAACAGGAGCAATGGCATAAATGTTCTAAAGATTACCAAGCCATACTATCGTTTACTGGTAAGACTTGACCCCCACAGAACAATATCAGCATTACGAGCCTGTGGCAAGAAGACGTCCACAGCTTTCTTCCCTCCCACTAGTCTACCCTTCCCTACCTATGGCATTAAAAATATTTATTGATCTTTGTCCAGTCTACAGTTTGCTGGGTTATATTCTTACTGCTTCCTATAAAGCCGGCCATGGACTGCTCAAATCTCAAGATTCTAACCATGTATATAGGCAGGCTAAATGTACCAAAGTTGATTGATCAATCAACTTGGGTACAACCAGCCTATCAGATTTGGCACGCGATTATAATCACTGTGTTCTCTCACTGGGGACGGGTTCCCCCGCTGGGAGAACACAATTGCTTCGTGGGAAGGATTCTCCACACTGTGTTGATAGGGAAATTGAGCAATATTCTTTCCTGCAATCCGTGGTCTATGGCCGGCCTTAGAAACAATACTTTGAACTACTGTGAGTTTGGTGAAGATCTTTCCCCCATTCCGACATCATACAGGTTTTTTGGTGTGCGGCAGGTATAGATTTGGGAGATTAGTCCTCTGGGAACTGAATGGTCAGAGAATATTTATTTGAACAAGGTTAAAGTGTGTTATGATCTTTCCCCCCCATAGGATGTAGTTGACAAGCTGCTTGTTCAGGAGATAACCCCAAATATCAGGGTCTCAATGTTCTGGTGAGTTGCAGATGTTTAAAGACTGAGCCATCCATGTGGGGAGAGGATCTGGGAAATATGGATTTCCGCTTCTCTCTAGTTGGTGACGCTGTGCCTGTTAATACCAGGAAGAAAGTACGGGTTTCCAAAAGTGGGTTGGAGATGGGATTGCTTGTGAGAATTAAGCATTTTCATGCAATTTTGCAAGTCATTTTCACCTGTTGGGTGAAGTCAGGGTAGTGGAGTGTAGAAACTATGGAAGAAAGGCACAGATTTGGGGGGACACCATCTCTTTCCATGAAGACCCAACATTGGATTGATGGTTGAAGGGTCAAATAATAAATCCGACGAGTGTGGCAGCAGTCAAGCATAGAGGGAAGTTAGGAGCTCTCAATCCTCAGGTACAGTGGAGAACTTGAAGGTGTATTTACTATTGGTAGACTCAAAAATAAACCGATAGGTGCGGGCAAGATGATTATTTTAATTTTGTTAACTCTGCCAAAGCAAGTATGGTTGAGTGCTTCCCATTTAAGAAGGTCCATTTTAAACAATCTGAGCAGAGGTAGCTAATTCTGTTTAAAGAGGTTGTTGGGGTTGAGGTTGCGGGAGATTCTGGTTCCCAGGTAAGTAAAGCCATCGAGAGACCCAACCAAATTGGAAGGAGTCTTTGAGAACACGTTGCATTTGCTTAGTAGGCTTCAGAACTCATACAGATCAATTACCTTGAGGAGGTTCAGTGCAAAAGCCACATCAATAGATAAAGATGCCCATGAGCTTATTTTTACATTCTGAGGTAAAACGAACAAAGGCCTGTGAAGAAAAGTAAGGCGTTTTCATGCTTTGATCCAACCATGAAGGGGCCCATTCAGATCCACAGTATAGACACTAGTTTATTCCACAAGGCAAATGGTGTTAAAGTGGTGCTTCTAGCGTACATTTCGTTTCCCACTGGCCACAAAATGTAAATCAAGCCACAATTTTGTTTTTTTTTTAGCTTTGGATGGAGTAAAGATTAGAATGGCTGTTGGGATTTTACTGCTATCTGGAGCTCTGTTAGAGAGATTTAGCAAACGTTTTCTACTGTTGATGACAACAGAAATGAGGGAAAATCAGCAACAGCGACATAAAAATCTCACAGGGGTGTTTCCATTAAACATCCTTGCCGGCTCTAACACTGAGAAGTAAGCGATCTAACAATGCATATCGCTCGGTTCTCACAGCTCCCTTAGCAGAGAGCCGGTGAATGCCAGTCACCGGCTCTCTGCTCTGCCCCGCAGTGCTCACTGGAGCGCTGGGCTGTGGGAGTGGCCGGATCAGACTCTCACCGGCTTGCTGAGAGGCTGAGCCGGGTGCCGGTCCAGGCATGTGGGTGGATCCAGACTCTGCTGACTGCTGAACATGGGTCACAGGAGTTTACAAACTGCACTTCTGTGACCCACAGGAGAAGTACAGCCAAACGAGCTTTGGCTGTACTTCTTTAAGTGAACAAGCTGAAGTTAGAAGCTGATTGGCTACCATGCACAGCTGCACCAGATTTTGCACTCTCTAGTTTTATAATAACTCAACCCCAAAGTGTTGAAAGCAACAGGATGAGAATGACAGCCAGGGCAACTGTAGATGCTCAATTGACGCCTTCAAGTTTACCCGCTTTCCATCTACTGTACATATATATATGCCCTGGGACGGGAGTGCTGATATCTTGGTCATCGCCGAAGCAATGATTGAGATGATATTTTTAAGAGCAGGCGATTCTGAACAAAGTAAAAGTGATGAATGGCTATACAGCCACTGGATCACTTTTACAGGCAGAGGAAGGGGGTCCCCACCACCACCTTACTGGGTTCTCCTGTCCAATCGAGGAGCCCGGTAACATGACCGGCCACATCCAATGCCAGAAGCAGAGCAAGAGGAACTTCTGTCGTTTCCTCCCCTTGTGTGACGTCAAACTGAAGTGACGAGGATTTAGTCAAGTTATCGGCCAGTGAAACAGTCGATCAGACCAATCTGTGTCCGATTGGCTGTACTGGAGGCCAGAGGACCTGTCATGGCCCATGCTATCCCCAGGAATGTTAATCTCTTGTAATAGCATTAAAATTTAATTTGGGGGGTTCCAAGTGATTTTCCAGCAAGAAAATGCTGATTCTTACATATATCCTAGATTGTAAGCTCTAACAAGCAGGGCCCTCTGATTCTTCCTGTATTGAATTGTACTGTCTGCGCTATATAAATCCTGTATATTAATATATGAGAGAAATGTAAGAATTAGCCCGACTGGAAGTGGTTTAAAAAATGTCTAAATGACAAAGGCCTCATTCACACTGGGCATTTAGCCCCACTCAGGCATGTGGACCGAGAGCACAGAAGCATGGTCCAGCCATGCCGTTGCCATCCTGTTAAGGTCTACACTCACCGGCCACTTTATTAGGTACACCTGTTTTATAGTGTGGTAACCCAAACTGCTAATCAGCCAATCACATGGCAGCAACTCAATGCATTTAGGCATCTAGACGTGTTCAAGACGACTTGCTGAAGTTAAAACCGAGCGTCAGAGCGGGAAAGAAAGGGAATTTAAATGACTTTGAAAGTGGCATGGTTGTTGGTGCCAGATGGGCTGGTCTGAGTATTTCCAAAACTGCTGATCTACTGGGATTTTCACACACACACCCATCTCTTGTGTTTACAGAGAATATTCCGAAAAAGAGAAAATATCCAGTGAGCGGCAGTTGTGGGGAGGAAAATGCCTTGTTGATGTCAGAGGAGAATGGGCAAACTGGTTTGAGACGATAGAAAGGCAACAGTAACTCAAATAACCACTCGTTACACCCAAGGTATGCAGAATACCATCTCTGAACGCACAACACATCGAATCTTGAAGCAGATGGGCTACAGCAGGAGAAGACCACACCGGGTGCCACTCCTGTCAGCTAAGAACAGGAAACTGAGGCTACAATTCACACAGGCTCACCAAAATTGGACAACAGAAGATTGGAAAACGTTGCCTGGTCCGAGTCCTGATTTTAGTTGTGATGTTCAGGTGGTAGGGTCAGAATTTGGCGTAATCATAAAAGCATGGATCCATCCTGCCTTGTATCAACGGTTCAGGCTGGTGGTGTAATGATGTGGGGAAATTTTTCCTGACACACTTTGGGCCTCTTAGTACCAATTGAGTATCGTTTAAATGCCACGTCCTACCTGAGTATTGTTGTTGCTGACCTTGTCCATCCCTTTATGACTAGTGTCCCCATCTTCTGATGGCTCCTTCCAGCAGGATAATGCACTATGTCACAAAGCTCCAATCATCTCACCACTGGACAATGAGGTCCCTGTACTCCGATGGCCTCCACACTCACCACATCTCATCCAATAGAGCACCTTAGGGATGTGGTGGAATGGGAGGATTGGCATCATGGATGAGCAGCCGACAAATCTGCAGCAACTATGTGATGCTATCATGTCACAGTGACTGGAGTCACTTTGGGCGGGGGGTTTGTGGAACCCAGCCTACCTTAGAGAGCTCTGGGAACTCCTTGTCCAGCTCCCCCGACCCCTCCTATGTGTAAGTCAACCTGTGTGTGTATTAGGGGCACAGGGTGACCGAGAACCCCAATCTGATCTGCACTAATCAGACTCACCGTACCACCACACTGGACTCAGCATTTCCTTTTGCGCCCGACCAGCGTTGCGATTGGTGCAACTCTGTGCACGCGCCTAACAGCTGCCGTCTGCATCCCAATCATTATGGAGCAAAATCTCTGAGGAATGTTTCCAACACCTTGTTGATTTTATGCCATGAAGAATGAAGGGAAGAGGCGGGTCCAACCCGGTACTAGCAAGGTGTACCTTATAAAGTGGATGTGAGTGAGTCTCACATCTGCTAGGGCTGGACGGTGCACCGAGTGGTATTGGCGTTTAGGGCAGTATGCGCCCAGGGAAGAAAGTCCAGAACACAAGCCGCCTGTAATCCGAAAACATGTCGCTGAGCACATATTGCCCTAAACGTAAGTACACAGGCTCACACTTTGGCAGGTTGCCAGCATTGGGGATGGACGGTGCACCTGTGTCTTCTAATCTCCGGAACCTCATATCAGGGGGATAAACACTCAAAGTACACAAAGCCTAAACCGCCACTTCTATTCACAGCTTCAGCACTTAACTACAAATCCCATGATGCCCAGCTAGGTAGAGCAGTGTAAAGATCATCATAGATAATTTAGATCACCGACACCCATTACAGCCCATCTGTGATTAATACACGCTAATGGCTGCACCTGTCTCCGCTCAGCAACGCAACCCGGGGCCCCGCGCCGTCACACACAGCATGCATCTTTTATAAACAAAGTGCCGTCTCTAAGCATTTCTCCGAGTCTGAAAGCTCAGAGTCCGTGAAAAAAAACACGAACTTCACAGCCATACATACAGCACATTTCAAAGGAGGTTTACAAAATGCGGCTCTTGTTTCATGAAAGATTTATAAGGTTGTTCAGGTTATTTTGGAGCTCACGCTGAGGTTCTCCTCCCGGGGTGCCTTATAAAATAAACCGGATCATGTTGCATATTAAGTATGCAATTACAGCCCCGGGTTTGACAGTAAAATCTTTCAACTATTTGCTATTCTGCCTTTGCTGTGAAAACTATTAAACTCATGAACTGGAATGGAGAAAGAGGGAGAAGAAAAATGCATTAAATGGCTGAGTGCTTTCTACTCCTTAATAGATCTGTTATATATGTCGCACACTTACAACGTAGACACTTCGATAATTTATGAAGTCATAAATACATCCCGCGCAGAAGTAAGGTTCTGAACCCGAAATACCAGGTACATTAATTATCGCCGGCTCTCCGCATCCTTCCAGCCAATTAGTGAAGCAGAGCGCCCGGAGAAGCTGTCCGTTAATACTGAAATGCAAATATCTAGAAGAGCTTTCCGATGAGTGAGTGGGCAATTCCACGTCAGTCCGGTGCCGGGCGCAGCGAGCGATGGAAGGGGAGAACTTTTGAAAGTCGTTAATTAAGTGATTAAAGAATAAAATAAAACAAGAAGACTATTCTTGTCTTTTTTTCTTAATGTCAGTGCTTGTTACCATGCGGCTAGAGCCTCATCACCGCAGACCGCCGGAAGAATCATTTCTAAAGCGTTCCCTCAAATGAGGATCAGGCCACGTTGGTGACCTGACAGTAATTGTTGGAAAGTTTCACGCAGTATATCCAAGTTAGTTTAATATTTTTTTATTCTTCATACTGAATTACAGAGACTTTAAAACTACACACTATATTGTCAAAAGTATTTGGACGCCTGCCTTTACACGCACATGAACCTTAATGGCATCCCAGTCTTGGTCTGTAGGGCTCACTTAGGGGTGTACTCACTTTTGTTGCCAGCGGTTTAGACATTAAGGGCTGTGAGTTATTTTTGCAGCAAATTTACACTATTATACAAGCTGTACATTCAGAATTATCACATGAAAAGATAGAATAAAATATTTACAAAAATGTGAGGGGTGTACTCACTTTTGTGAGATACTGTACATACACTATATTGTGAAAAGTATTGGGACGCCTGCCTTTACATGCACATGAACTTTAATGGCGTCTTAGTCCATAGGGTTCAATATTAAGTTGGCCCACTATTTGCAGCTATAACAGCCTCAAGTCTTCTGGGAAGGCTGTCCTCAAGGTTTAGGAGTGTGTCTATGGGAATGTTTGACCATTCTTCCAGAAGTGCATTTGTGAGGTCAGGCTGATGTTGGACGAGTAGGCCTTTAATTCATCCCAAAGGTGTTCTATCGGATTGAGGACAGGAATCTGCGCAGGTTAGTCAAGTTCCTCCACCCCAAATTTGCTCATCCATGTCTTTATAGACCTTGCTTTGAGCACTGGTGCGCAGTCATGTTGGAACAGGAAGGGGCCATCCCCAAACTGTTCCCACAAAGTTGGGAGCTTGAAATTGTCAAAAATGTCTTAGTACTGATGCCTTAAGAGTTCTCTTCATTAGAACTAAGGGGCCTAGACCAACCTCTGAAAAACAACCCCACACCATAACCCCCCCATCCATCAAATGATTTGGAGCAGTGCACAAAGCAAGGTCCATAACGACACGGATGAGCGAGTTTGGGGTGGAGGAACTTGACTGAAGGCAGGTGTCCCAATACTTTTGACAGTATAGTGTATATAAATTGAAGCTTATTTTTGTACATTTCAAGCAGCAAAAAGGATTGCTATGAATTGCACATCTACCGGTGTAACCACTAATGGGAAAACTGAATGACACAAATTTCACAGATAACCTGACACTGGCATGGAAAAGAACTGGTCAGCCATTATACTGGAATTGGGGCGAGCATTGACTTTTAGCCAGTTGAGTGTAAGTTCACATGTTTAACTGCATAAAATGTAGATCAAGTTTGCAATGAAACTTGATAACTTCTTCAAAACCGAATCCACCTGAGAAATGTTTTTTTTTTCCTGAGAATGTAAAACAGACCAAGGAACACTTGGAAACTCTTATCACAGCAGAAGGATTGACAGGAGGGCCAAACGAACAATTTACAAACCCTACAGGATTTCACCGCAGAGACCATTAAATGAACTAATGGCATAGTGAGCACCGATAAGGCCTCTAGCATTGACACTTGGCTCATGCAGGGAGCCAGGTTAGCATTTGGAGCTCTTGGGTACAAATGTTCAATAAAATTTTATAGTTTTTTTTGAAGCTGCATTTTTTTTAAAGACGGTTTCCAGATGCTAATTCTGCTCTGTGCCAATATTTAGGCCTCTTAAAGGGTAGTATTTAGGTTCAGATATGAAGCTAGCGAAGGCATGATCATATACACTTCAAACATTCACAGTAGTTTTTTAAAGCAGAAAGCAATTCAATATGGGAAACGTTTTCGTGCACAGCTAAACAAATCTTCAGACAGGGGTCCGACGTGGTATGGGAGCTCCTGCGCCGGAAACTCTGGTAGTGGAGCTCCTGCGCCGCAAAACCCAGTGGTGGAGGTCCTGCGCCGCAAAACCCAGTGGCGGAGCCAGCTAAGTTGAATCTCTGCACTTACAAATCTTTTAGTGGAGCGCCCTACTATGAAAACCTGGAAATAGAGCTCCCTTCTACTAAAACCTGGAATTGGAGCTCCATTTCTTCAAAATCCTGGGAGCAGTGTGCCTAAACTAGAAAACCTGGTAGTGGAGCTCATGCATTGGGAAACTTGATCCTATAGCTCTCACAATGGAAAATCTGGCTACTGGTGTTCCACAATGGAAAGCCCAATCCTGGAGCTTCCACAATGGAAAGCCCATTCCTGGAGCTTCCACAATGGAAAGCCCATTCCTGGAGCTTCCACAATGGAAAGCCCATTCCTGGAGCTTCCACAATGGAAAGCCCATTCCTGGAGCTTCCACAATGGAAAGCCCATTCCTGGAGCTTCCACAATGGAAAGCCCATTCCTGGAGCTTCCACAATGGAAAGCCCAATCCTGGAGCTTCCACAATGGAAAGCCCAATCCTGGAGCTTCCACAATGGAAAGCCCATTCCTGGAGCTTCCACAATGGAAAGCCCATTCCTGGAGCTTCCACAATGGAAAGCCCATTCCTGGAGCTTCCACAATGGAAAGCCCATTCCTGGAGCTTCCACAATGGAAAGCCCATTCCTGGAGCTTCCACAATGGAAAGCCCATTCCTGGAGCTTCCACAATGGAAAGCCCAATCCTGGAGCTTCCACAATGGAAAGCCCAATCCTGGAGCTTCCACAATGGAAAGCCCAATCCTGGAGCTTCCACAATGGAAAACCTGGCTACAGGAGCCCCCCCCCCCCCCAAGGAAAAACCCAGGTAATAGAGTTCCCACAACGAAAAACATGATAGTTGAGCTCCCACAATTGAAAACCCAGGTCAATGGACTGACTTGACCACAAGTAAAGTAAATAGCAGAGTTGCTACATGGAAAGCTTAAGAACAGTAGCACTCTTCTTTAAAATAAGGCATTTGATTCACCAGACACTTAAAAACAATATACTTATATTATCCATTACTGCCAACCAAGAAATTTAGATAGAAACTGGAGAACCTGGAAGAAGGCAATGAAAACAAAGAACTGTTACGGAGGCAAAACTCTGCTCAGCAATAAAACCAAAGCTAGTACAAGTTATAAGGCAGCAGACTAAAGAAATTCCCTGCGCAACCACAGTAGATGAATGCAACTATTACAGTTTGACAAAAGACCATTTGCACTAAATGTACATCAACTTTTTTTTTTTTCCCCAATAGAACTTTTATTAAAGAATAGCAAACAGTCATGAAACAGTTCAGTTACAGAGACACGAATTAGCTAGAAATCAGTATACATGAAAAAATAGCGTACATCAACATTTGTGTTTTCTTCTATTTTGCCTTTACAGCAGAAACAGCCTAGAACCAGCACTAAAATGAATTTGTGTGTTTCATAATGCAATATGACAAATCTGTATATGAGGAACAGAATATTTCCCAAGGACCGGCTGACTCAAAGTCTAAACATAGTGGGAGACCTGTCCCTGTAAGGTCCCAGGTACACAACGCTCTGGTCAGAATCCATTGATCCAGAAAAATCCCATGACAACCAGACGTCAGTGTAAAGATGAATTTGCATTATGGCTTTAGAAAACCTTGAATCAACATTTTGCAGCAATCTTCATTGCATTCCCCCTTTTTTCACACTGTTAAACCATAAGAAAATACCCAACAAACATTTTCAACTTTTGTCAGCTTGCATGAGCTCAGCTAAAGGAGGGCAGACCATGTTACATATTAGCAGTGAGATTTCCTCAAGAAATGAAGTGGCCACTTGTCTCCCATCTTACATAGAATAGAGCATGTGGGCAGTCAAGTCATAGGCCTGGGCATACCCTAATCACCGTGTGGCGCAGATTCCCAGTTCAAACCCCTGATATTTCACCAAAGCCCCCAAAAAGAATTTGCAAAAAAATAAAATTGTAAAAAATAATGAATTAAAATACTGTAATACAAATAAATACTACTGACACCATCATTATATTATTTGGTCCAACTCGCCATGGTCGACCAAAGAAGTTGAGGGCACGTGCTCAGCATCATATCCAGAGGTTTTCTTTGGAAAATAGACGTATGAGTGCTGCCAGCATTGCTGTAGAGGTTGAAGGGCAGTCAGCTTGTCAGTGCTCAGACCATAAGCAACCTGTATCAAATTGGTCTGCATGGCTATTGTCCCAGAAGGAAGCCTCTTCTAAAGATGATGAACAAGAAAGCCGACAAGCAGTTTGCTGAAGACAAGACTAAGGACATGGATTACTTGAATCATGTTCTGTGGTCTGAGACCAAGATAAACTTATTTGGTTCAGATGGTGTCAAGTGTGTGTTGGCAACCGGGTGATTAGTACAAGGACAAGTGTGTCTTGCCTACAGTCAAGCATGGTGGTGGGAGTGTCATGGTCTGGGGCTGCATGAGTGCTGCCGGCACTGGGGAGCTACAGATCATTGAGGGAACCATGAATGCCAACAGGTACTGTGACATACTGAAGCAGAGCATGATCCCCTCCCTTCAGAGACTGGGATGCAGGGCAGTATTCCAACATGATAACGACCCGAAACACACCTCCAAGATGACCACTGCCTTGCTAAAGAAGCTGAGGGTAAAGGGGCATCCTCAAACGGAAGGTGGAGGAGCACAAGGTCTCTAACATCCACCAGCTCCGTGATGTCGCCATGGAGTGGAAGAGAACTCCAGTGGCAACCTGTGAAGCTCTGGTGAACTCCATGCCCAAGAGGTTTAAGGCAGTCCTGGAAAATAATGGTGGCCACACAAAATATTGACACCTTGGGCCCAATTTGAACATTTTCCCTTAAGGGTGTACTCACTTTTGTTGCCAGCAGATTAGACATTAATGGCTGTGTGTTGAGTTATTTTGAGGGGACAGCAAATTTACACTGTTATACAAGCTGTACACTCACTACTTTACATTGTAGCAAAGTGTCATTTCTTCAGTGTTGTCACATGAAATGACATAATAAAATGTTTACAAAAATGTGAGGGGTGTACTCACTTTTGTAAGATACTGTACATACACTATATTGTCAAAAGTATTTGGGCGTCTGCCTTTACATGCACATGAAATTTAATGGCATCCCAGTCTTGTCCGTATGGTTCAATATTGAGTTGATAACAGAAATTAAGGAATGGCGCAGATGGGTACAAACACTGCGTTATGGGACTAATGACATTAAATGAACAAACACAAATATAAAAAAAATGCTATATACAGGATATAATATAATCTATAATAAAATAGATCAACCTAAAAGAACAGAGTCCCGGAGTAAAACAAAATCCATATGTAAAGATAAAACAGTAGCACTGATGGCATCTCCCTTAAAGGTGAAGCAGACTCTGAAAGGCAAGGTAAGAAACAAAAAAAGGGGCGCCTAAGTGCAGTATGTTTAAAATAACGATTTATTAGTAGTATAATCAGCCAAATGGCTACTCACAAGACAGTAGTGAGAAACAAGCATGGGTGTCTCAATATGGGGTGTGCGGTCACTCTGTAATCCGGGGATACGTCCTGAGTGTAGTCCCAGTAAGCTGAACTGATCCTGGATGATGCAGGGTGATCCGGAGGATGGAGCCAGCCAACCTGCGTTCTGCTCGGCAGTGACGAGCATGTCAGCCGGCCTGTGATGGAACCTGCCGGCCTGTGTCCTGCTCAGCGGCAGCGTGCTTGTCAGCATGGAACGCACTCGGTGCGATCCGAAACTGGAAGTGACGTCGGGGCACCAGGATCAGTTCAGCTCACTGGGACTACACTCAGGACATATGCAAGTAGCCATTTAGCCGATTATACTACTAATAAATCGTTATTTTAAACATACTGCACTTAGTAGGCGCCCCTTTTTTGTGTTTCTTCAATATTGAGTTGGCCCACCCTTTGCAGCTATAACAGCTTCAACTCTATTGGGAAGGCCGTCCACAATGTTTAGGAGTGTGTCTATGGGAATGTTTGACCATTCTTCCAGAAGCGCATTTGTGAGGTCAGGCACTGATGTGGAGGAGAAGGCCTGGCTCGCAGTCTCCCCTCTAATTCATCCCAAAGGTTTTGGGTTGAGGTTAGGACTCTGTGCAGGCCAGTTAAGTTCCTCCACCCCAAACTCGCTCATCCATGTCTTTATGAACCTTGCTTTGTGCACCGATTCAAATCATTTGGTGGAGGTGGGGTTGTTTTTCAGGGGTTGGGGTTGGCCTCCTAGGTCCAGTAAGGGGAATTCTTAAGGCGTCAATATACCAAGACATTTTGGACAATTTCATGCTCAAAACTTTGTGGGAACAGTTTGGGGATGGCCCTTTCCTGTTCCAACATGACTGTGCACCAGTGCACAAAGGAGGGTCCATAAAGACATGTATGAGGGAGTTTGGGGTGGAGGAACTTAACTGGCCTGCACAGAGTCCTCGTAGATAACCCCCAATAAAGGCATTCACCTCCTCGAACGAGAGCCTGTATCTGGGTGAACTTGTCCCTTGGCTCGGAATATCTTTGGATGATGCCGTCTCACTTCGCTCATCCAAAGGATCTGATCCCCCCCCGATTCGTCACCCTCCTCTGGGGCTGAAGCAGAGGGAACTGCGGCTAGTTGTTTTGGGGTTTCAAGGTTCGACAGCATTGACTTTATAGCCTTCATTTCTTTAACGCCAGAAATCAATTCTTTGCATGCCCCCGTTGCCTCCTTGTAAACCAATTTATCACAACAGGGTTTACAAAGGGGCTTGTTCCACCCTTCTTTAATTTTGTTCGTACATGATGGACACCTCTTCTTCCCACCTGACCTCTCCGGTTCTTTGGGCTGAGCCTGAGACAAGAGAAGAGAAAGGAGGCAAAAGGGAAAGAAAAAAACAAAAAGACAAGCTGCTGTCAGAAACCTCAGCAAACCAGTGGGTGTATACCGCCACCAACACCTATGTGCACCCCCACCAGCCGCTGACGGGTTTCACATGGCTCTTTAGCCTGGATCCCATCTCACTAAGGGGGGGGGGGTGCTGTAGGCCAAAGACACCCCAGTGTCCGCCTACCTGAGCTGGGCCAGCATCGCTGCCACCCGGTTCAGCTAGATCCATGCTGTCCTCCTGGAGCATTGTGCTGCTGCTGTGGAACAGGACTGTCCGCTTGCCGTGGCTGGCGTTTTTTAAAAAGACCACCATGTATGCGGCGTCCACGCTCGCCCCCGAACCGGAAGTGGTGTGCCGGAAGTCCCCGGTATCAGCTCTCCACAGCCTGACCGGGTACTTGTAGACCTCCTTCCCCCTCTTCCTTAGGCAGCCCTACCTAGGCTCAGGGGAAGAAGAGCTCCCATCCAGCCTCCTCCAGTGGTGGAAACAGACTGGGGAAGAGGGACAGAAGCCGCCCGTTACGGATTTGAATTTTGTGCTTCCTGCCTCCGGAGGTTGAGCCCATCTCTCTAGTGCTGTCCTGGACAGACTAAAGAAAAACAAAAGTGTTATTCCAATCTTCAAGCCACAGCGACCAATGAGCAGACTAAAAGCAAATCAGTACACCCAGATTTGAAAACACACTCCAGCTTATTACCAGATCCTATTGACCACTGTTGCTATAAATGGTTAAACGGCGCATGAGGGTTTTAAGTCCCCCGGCAGTTAGCCTGCCTCCTCCAAAAGCCGAATATAGAATAAATTGCCACATCTCTCAAAAACACAGGACAAAAAGTGATCCGCGCAATACTGTATGGCTCATTTTATTTAAAAGTGTGCACTCACAAAAATAACAAGCATCAAATTATATCTCCAGCCGTAGCATTCCTTTGGGCAAACAGAGGACCCAGCCAACAACTGACCGACGTGTGCGTGATGACGTCACTCTCGTAGGCCCCATAACCTACGCGTTTTGTCACAGATGACATCATGGGGGGATTTTTCACAAATTTTTATGTTAAATATTATGTAATATTTTATAGTGCTGCACATTTTCTTACATAATTAGTACAAATAGGATATAACAATTATTTGTGCTGGAAGCTCCTTTTCATGGTTTACCTAAGAGCAGTGATGAGTTTATTATCTTTTTTTTTTTTTAAGAAAAAAAAAACACTACAATCGGATGTGGTCAATAAGGAAAAACATCAAGCACAAACTGATACCTGACAAGGAACTGTGGTACCAAAGCAATACAAACTGGTACCAGACAAGGAACCTAGGAAAAAAGTAATTGCAAAGGAAGACCAGCCAGTAGGAAGGCCCCAAGTCTTTACTGACCCAACCTCCTAGGGATCAAGAAACAAGGGAATTTGTTGAAACTGTCATCCACCCTGTCAAGGTGAGACTTACCAGGGAAGAAGAAAAAGAGGTTGAAACTGTGCAGGTGAAAGTGATAATGAAAAAAATATATAAACGCAAACAAGCAACTGGCAATTATACAACAGAACAAATTGTGTGAAAATACATATAAGACAATTGCCGCGCTGAATAAATAGTGATATAAACATGTGAAATAGAATAAAGGTGACAATAATCAGTTCATAGGATTTCCACATAAGTCCATATAAAAATAAATGTGATAAAATCGTTGCAACAAGGAAAGTAAACGAATATACTGCAACACGTGCCCAAGGAAAGTAAACGAATATACACCCAAGCGCACCTTCCACCGTATTGATACAAGATGTGTCCTTATCAGATAGCTAGACTCTACATTATAGGAGTCTAGTGAGACATGGAATCACACATCATGAAGGGTCCCATCCATCGGATGTAGAGAGGGGTAGCGTCATGGCCACTGGTGCTGGTTAGTCACTTGGAGGAATGGAAGGAGAGGGGGGGCTGCACCTGCCTGCTCCGCACTACTGCTGCTGCTGGGTGCATCCCCAGGAGATGCCAGACACCTACACGTGAGAAGTGCTGAGCTCAGCATTCCCTCTCCTTTCCTTCCTCTGAGTGACTAACCAGCACCAGTGGCCGTGATGCTACCCTTCTCTATATCCGGTGGATGGACCGTTCATGATGTGTGATTCCATGTCTCACTAGACTCATAACGTGGAGTCTAGCTATCTGATAAGGACACATCTTGTATCAATACGGTGGAAGGCGCACTTGGGTGTGTGGTCATTCACTATCCTTGGACAGGTGTTGCAACGATTTTAGCACATTTATTTCTATATGCACTTATGTGGAAATCCTATGAACCGATTGTCACCTTATTCGATTTCACATGTTTATATCACTTTTTTTTAGCGCGGCAAATGTTGTTTTATAGTTAGCAGTGAAGAACCCTAAAATGGATTTTAACAACCTGCAAAGACTTCTGGGGTCACCCTCTGCAGCGAGAACATCCCTCTTGCGTCTACATACAGACATGTTGTAACCGGGTAATGGTGCCGTAACTCGCTCAGGGTACGAGGCAAAGCCTCAGGTGATCACAACAAAGTTATGCTGGGAAGGCCTACGTTTTTTTTGCCAGTATCCATTTCTCCTGTAGGAAGCAGTACAACCCGACAGTATATGACTTCTTGTCTCCCTCAATGAATGGTAAAAAAAAACATGTTCCCATTTTAATCAACTGACAGAACAGCTCTCATAGAAAAACACTTCAGTGGACAGCCCTAGTACTGCAATTTGTATAATATAAAACTTGCAAGATCCCTCATGAAGCATTAGCATAATTCACTTACTATCTTCCTCTCGTAGAAGGCTCCACTGCTGTAGGTTGTAGCAAGGGTGGAGGCACACTCTTCCAAGTACCAAGGCTTGTAACCATTCTCGGTGGTGCTGCTAATGGAAATGGTGTAGACACTGTTGGTATATCCATCACAGGAGCAGTAATCTCCTTCCCTACCACCGTTACCGGATGCCCAGACAAAGATTGAACCAAGCCCTTTACGGCCCTAAAACAAACAAACAAAAAAAAAATATGGCATTAAGCTTTTAAACCTATTTACTTACAGCAGAACTTAAAATAATCCTATGTCTCAGAGAATGCATGGCCCATGGAAAATAAGGAAAGGGATTTACTGTAAATCTCCTATTAGGGGCACAAAAACAAAATTGTCTGAACCCAGAAGCCAAAAAACGATCATACAATAATGTACATATCAGACATCTCCATACATAGGGGTGATGTTCTATAAAAGTTAAAGTGCGTTTTCTCATGGTCATGTTCCTCAGAAAAAAATGAGCAATGTAAAATTCCGTAATCTCTATTCAATTTTAGAGTACACCAAAACGGCTAGTTAATTATAATATATATCTATATATATATAGATATATATCTATATCTATCTATCTATATCTATGTGTTTTTTTAATCCTTAGCAAGTCAGGACCAGAAAAGTAAAATTTTCCCCCCCTGAAAAAATAGAAATTTGAGGGAAAAAAAAAAACAGTGTGGAGTAGTTGTACAAATTGAAAGTCACTGGGAATGTGGAATGCAGTGTATATAAGAGTATTATGCTTGAAATAAAAGTGCAGCTTATTCAGTAAATAAACTAAACTGGCTTTTTTAAAGTGGTGTTCCATCCTAAAAAAAAAAAAAGTCATGATTGTGCCTAATAAAAAAAAAACATTTGGATTTTTTTTTTTTTTTTTTACTTGCCTGTAAATGCCTGTTGCTAGGGGGTTCCTCGTAGTCTGCCTCTTCCAGTGCCTGGGCTGGTGACATCACTTCCCCCCTCGGCACAGGAAGGGCTCAGCTCTGCTCTCTCCCTCCTGTCAATCATCTGGGACCCATTACAGGTCCCAGGTGACTGAGCGGCCAATCACGGCGCCACTGAACGGAGGGGGAGACGAGCGGGGCTTCGATCCCCCGCATCGCTGGACCCTGGGACGGGTAAGTGTCCAATTAAAAGTCAGCAGCTGCAGTATTTGTAGCTGCTGACTTTTAATTTTTTTTTTTTTTTTTGACTGGCCCTCCTTTTTAAAGTGTATTTTTTTTTTTTGCAAATGGAACAAGGAAGAGCAAAAAGGACTGTATATGTTTCACCTACTGTATACATGAGAATAGGTCACTGACCCCTTTCCCTCATATTAATTTATAAACTTCCTGCCAATATGCATTATCAGTTATTTTTTTAGAAATTCTTTATTTTCACAGAAACAGTACTACAATTCCACAGATCAACAGTTCACAACAGACATTACATTCAATATGAAGCGAGCCAATCGCATGGTTAAAAAGACTTGTCTTTAGAAATACTTCTGTGTTGTAGCATCATTAAAATTATATAATGTTATATTGCATCAGCGAGCAACACAGATTCTCATTTTTCTATAATTTTTTGGAACCAAGCCGAACCCTGGTTCGGTCCAAGATGTAGAAATCGGAAAGAGGCTATAAATGAATCTGTGGGGGTAGTTAGTGGAAAAGCTACTGCTGAGATTGCTAGGGGGGGGACTGTTCTTTGTAAATGTATAAGGGGGTCCAGACTTTACAATATTTCTCATCTTGCACTTTTAGCACCATGAGAAGGCTCTCCATTTGTTGAATTTCAGTTATCTTGGCTGGCCAATGTGATCTGGCTGGAGGGGTGGTGCTCTTCCACAATTGTGGGATTCACACCTTCGTTGCAGTTATGAGATGTTTTAGGAGTGATTTTTTGAATTTTTTAATGGATAGAGGGGTATCATGTAATAAGAAAGCTGCCGGGTTCTGTCCAAGAGGCACACCTGTGATTGTTATGATTCTGCTACCATCGTCCAAAATTCTTTCAACTTTGGGCATTCCCAAAATATGTGAAAAAGGGTGCCCTCAGACTCCAGATAGCGCCAGCAGACATTTGATACTTGCGGGAACATCTGATGAAGTACTGCCGGTGTTCTGTACCATCTAGTAAGGAGTTTATACCCTCCTTGATACCTACTCGCCAGGGATGCCCTATGAGCAAAAAGGAAGATCCTGTCCTTCTGAGCATGAGAAAAAGTGACAGATCTTTTTCCCATAATTGTAGGAAAGAGTTCTTGTGGCACTTCCAGTCTA
The DNA here is from genome assembly GCA_037953035.1 of Aquarana catesbeiana. Classification (NCBI taxonomy): domain Eukaryota; kingdom Metazoa; phylum Chordata; class Amphibia; order Anura; family Ranidae; genus Aquarana; species Aquarana catesbeiana. The sequence goes on along the minus strand of JBBHAA010004063.1, from coordinate 9,137 downwards.
TATCAGTGAAGCATAGGTGTGATAATCAGTGTCGTAACGGTTTGCCCATTAAGCAGATTTGCTCGAACAAAGAAGGTGAGCGTACTACAGCATATGCTGCCGGCAACAAGCAGAGATATGCATGAAGCACGGCGAAGAAAGTCAAGGTCTGACAAGTAATTATATTCAATCTTTCCGCCCGTCATTAGGCGGTTACCAATCGAGACATGCAAGAGCCAGAGGGAGCCCCACTTTTTCAAGGCAGCAAAATGAGGGTTCGTTAGGCCCGGCTGAAAAGTCGGTGTGCCAGGATAGGGGTTAGAGGTCTCGGGTGGAGCGAGATAGTGGTGGTTTTGAAGACAGTTTTCAGTGTTCGTAAAGTGGTGCCAACAGTTTGGTGCATTTTGATCCCCTGCTCCATGTGGACCCATGGTTTCTTGTTTTGGAGCACACACCAGTCAACCACTCTTACTAAATGTGAGGCCTCCTGATATTTGACTGGATCGGGAAATCCAATCCTGCCTCTTTCCTGCATTATTGTAGCATTTGGAAAAGAATATTTCTTCTCACAATATTTACAAATTGCAGCTATGCTCTGAGCAGAAATTGCACTGTCGAAATGTTTCCAAACTCTAGATATTGGTCTAACCATTTTACTGAGAGGAGGAAAAAAAACAAAACAATTTACTGAGCAGACTATAAACACTATGATGTAATGGTAGAGAACATTAATAGAATTAAAGGTTAAAAAAGATATACTAATTTGTTAGACAAATTTACCCTCTTACCTGTCAATTAAAAGTGGTTCTAAAGCCAAAACATTTTTTACCTCAATGCATTCCTTGCATTAAGGTAAACATTTTTTAGGCATTGGCATCCCCCCTCACCGGCCTCTTTACTGACCTGAGCCCTCATTCGATCCAGCACTGTGAACGTCTGCAGCTCTTCTCTGCCTTTACTTCCAGGTCTCGCTGGGGGACCAGGAGCCATTGGCTCCCAGTGCTGTCAATAAAAGCCAGTGATGAGGGAGCAGGGCCGAGTCCTGTTGTCTGTGTCAATGGACGCAGCAGCGGGGCTCCGGAGTGAGCATGCATGAGTGCCCCCATGGGTGCAGTGGACAGCAAGGAGGAGCCAAGAGCATGGGCGGGGGACTGGACAAGAAGAGGAGGAGGTTCGTGGCTGCTCTGTGTAATTCCATTGCACAGAGCAGGCAAGTATAGACATGTTTGTTTTTTGTTTTTTTTCATTTTACCTTTAAAATCGTTTTAAGCCTGAGAGGACTGAAACTATAAACTGTATCCCAACAATCACCCAACTGTAGGAAGTACAAGATGGAGCCCACAAACTAAACTGGCCCCTAGTGGCAGAAATGCACATTTCTCTTGTTTGAGAAATGCATTGAGAAGTACAGTGTTACTTGAATTGTATTCCAGGATTTACTTCAGCTGAGAGAACTTGTAATCATTTACGACTAGGTTTTAGGAATCTTTCTTTAGGGTCTTCATGTTACAAAACTTGAATACCATGCCATAGATAGATCATTGTAAAAGAACATATTGTACACTCTTTTTCTTCAATTTTTCCGTAAACAAAAAAAACCTCAAAGAATGGCTCTAGTCAGGACAAATGAAAATAAAATGCATACCGGGAGCAAAGCTTATCTGCACAGGGCTTTAGTTTATCTTGTGGAATGTTGACACCAATCTGGTTATTTGGAAACCCCTTTTGTTTTCCCATTCCTACTGCAGAAAAGGTATTCTCAAAAACTTCCACTATTGACTCCTTCCTGTGGACCACATGATAAATTATGGTGATAAATCTGAGCGAAGATACATCGACCACAAAGATGGCAAATTACCCAGCATAGGCATTAAACAGAACCACCCCCTACTGACAAGTAGAAGCTGATAGCCACAGTGGATTACAAAGAACGATTAAGATAATTGGATGGAACCTTCAAGTTGCAGTGTTCCTTACTATCAACAAGCAAAGTTTTCACTTGGGTGGAAATTTCTCTTTAAGGTAGAACTACAAAATATGCTACTTCATTAGATGAAGACATGCCATACAATATGACCTATTCCATATAAACAAATAAAAATTAGGGGGGAGAAAAACACTCCCCTATAATTTCTGGCCGCAGCCATCTTGAGTAAGGGCAGATGATTCATGCAGTGTTTACTTCCTGGAATCCATCTGCCCTTAAAAAGTATAACTAAAAGGCAAAACTTTTTTTGGTTTTGGACAGAGTGGAGAAGGATTAGAGCCCCCGACAGCTGTTATTGCTGTCTGTACCCCTGTTAAGGAGATTCACCTGCTCTATTTGTCCTGTTTACCATCATCTTCGAAAGTGAAAGTAAAAAAAAAAAACAAAAAACAATTTTTGGGTTGTCCCTAGAAAAGTAATAGATGGGAAATCTTCCAATGGGTCACATTAGTTCTGGTGAGCTGGGAGTCCCCAAAAAATTCCTTTAATTTGCAGAGATATCCTCTCACTTCCTGTTTGGCTATGGAACAGGAAGTGAAGGTAAATCTCTGCAATGGGGCGGAGATGGCAAAAATAAATCTGACAAGGGTTATAACCCTCCCTTAAGCCTCATACACACGGTATGATTGTTGGCAAAAATCAGACGCTCGGTTGGCCAACAATCGTACCGTGTGTACAAGGTTTTACTCTAACAACTGAAAAATAAAACGTTTTTGCCCATAGTACTTTAACTCAGGCATGAGGCTGCGCTTAGCTAAGAAAGCCTCTCCTCCCATGAAGACTCCTGCAATGTATGACATAATTTTGGTCTAAGCCAGAAACTAAGAAGTAATCAAAAAAAAAAAAAAAAAAAAAAAACAGAAGTTTAAAACATGTAGATACAATCTACCTTCCTATCCATTTACAAATTCTAGCAGCCTAAGGTGTAAAAATAGTTAATGTTGATTAAGAGAGCAATGTTCCACTTCAAGTCAGTTTTCATACCTGATGGAGGTAACCCTAATATACAGTGCCTTGAAAAAGTATTCACACCCCTTGACATTTTCCACATTTTGTCATGTTACAACCAAAAATGTAAATTTATTTAATTGGGATTTTATGTGATAGACCAACACAAAGTGGCACATAATTGTGAAGTGGAAGGGAAATGATAAATGGTTTTCAAATTTTACAAATATGTGAAAAGTGTGGTGTACATTTGTATGGCGCCCCCCGGGGTCAATACTTTGTAGAACCTCCTTTCACTACAAATAGCTCAAGCTCTGTCAGATTGGATGGAGAGCGTCTGAACAGCAATTTTCAAGTCTTGCCACAGATTCTCAATTGGATTTAGGCCTGGACTTTGACTGGGCCATTCTAACACATGAATATGCTTTGATCTAAACCATTCCATTGTAGCTCTGGCTGTATGTTTCGGGTCGTTGTCCTGCTGGAAGGTGAACCTCCGCCCCAGTCTCAAGCCTTTTGTAGACTCCAACAGGTTTTCTTCTAAGATTGCCCTGTATTTGGCTCCATCCATTTTCCCATCAACTCTGACCAGCTTCCCCCTGCTGAAGAAAAGCATCCCCAGAACATGATGCTGCCACCACCATGTTTCACAGTGGGGATGGTGTGTTCAGGGTGATGTGCAGTGTTAGTTTTCCGCCACACATAGCATTTTGCTTTTAGGCCACAAAGTAAAATTTTGGTCTAATCTGACCAGAGCACCTTCTTCCACATGTTTGCTGTGTCCCCCACATGGCTTCTCATAAACTGCAAACGAGACTTCTTATGGCTTTCTGTCAACAATGGCTTTCTTCTTCCATATTTGTGGAGAGCACGACTAATAGTTGTCCTGTGGACAGATTCTCCCACCTGAGCTGTGGATCTCTGCAGCTCCTCCAGAGTTACCATGGACCTCTTGGCTCTTCTCTGATGAATGCTCTCCTAGCCCGGCCTGTCAGTTTAGGTGGACGGCCATCTCTTGATAGGTTTGCAGTTGTGCCAAACGCTTTCCATTTTCGGATGATGGATTGAACAGAGCTCCGTGAGATGTTCAAAGCTTGGGATATTTTTTTTGATAACCTAACCCTGCTTTAAACTTCTCCACAACTTTATCCCTGATCTGTCCGGTGTGTTCCTTAGCCTTCATGCTCACTATGGTTCTCTAACAAACCTCTGAGGGCTTCACAGAACAGTTGTATTTATACTGAGATTAAATTACACACAGGTGGACTCTATTTACTAATTAGGCGACTTCTGAAGGTAATTGGTTCCACTTGATTTTAGTTATGGGTATCAGAGTAAAGGGGGCTGAATACAAATGCACACCACACTTTTCAGATGTTTATTTGTAAAAAAAAAAAAATTTAAAAACATTTATAATTTTCCTTCCACTTCACAATTATGTGCCACTTTGTGTTGGTCTATCACAAAAAAAAAACAATAAAATACATTTACGTTTTTGGTTATTAGATGACAAAATGTGGAACATTTTTATGGGGTACGAAAACTTTCAAGGCACTTTACATCAACATTTTACTTGACAGTTCTCGTTTCACTATAAAATGTTCCGTAGTAATTGCGTATTCCTCCTCTACATACAAATATGTCTTATGCTTTACAAGTCTTCTGCCCAGCAGAATCATTAATAAAGGACGCACATATGGAGACATTGAGGCCCACCAATTCTGAGCCAGGACAATCCAGCCCTGACAGCGCTGGACATTCACCAGTCCCACACAGCTGTGACAGCGCTCTCCACTGGGAATATTTGGATGACTTCTCTAGTACTTAGGCTTGTCGCCAGCACGGGCACCTCCCCTCCGTGCCTTATCACATTTACAGAGCATGTGTCCAATGTGTCAGCTGCACGCACACCCTGACCACAAGGGCCCGTGTCATAGAAAATCTTGTTCCATGACATCATACCACAACAGGAGAGGAGGACCAGGACGTCGGAAATTCTTACTGCACACAATATAAATATATTTATTTGTGTTTTGCATCTAAGCCCGACCACTGTGTAACGCTGAGCTGACAAATGTTGACAAGCCCTCCAACTTTTTAGGCCGAGTATTTAGAAGATTTCATAATGAAATCACATTGGAGAATACACAAACGGCAAAGAATAAAATTCACATGTAGAGAAAAAGAATACAAACATGAGATTGCAATACACGACAGCGGGGTTGATTTACTAAATCTAGAGCGTGCAAAAACTGGTGCAGCTCTGCATAGAAACCAAGCCAAGCAATCATCTTCTCCCGGCGAGGGAAGAATGGGGGGGGGGGGGGACGGTCAAGAGAAACCATTGCCATTGGGAGAGGGCAGTGATTATCGCTAGCGGCTATAAGAGCCACTTGCGATAATCGCAAATCAAGCAGATTGGTTGTACCCAAGTTGGTCGATCAACTTGGGACATTTAGCCTGCCCATTAATGGTTCGAATTCGAACTGTGTATAGCTGGACTTATGCCGCGTACACACGATCGGGATTTTGGTCGGAAAGAGATATGATGCCTTTTCGGACGGGATTCCGCCCAAGCTTGCCTTGCATACACACAGTCACACAAAAGTTCTCTGAACTTTTGACTGTCAAGAACACGGTGACGTACAACACTACTACGAGCCGAGAAAATGAAGTTCCGAGCATGTGTCGAATTGTTTCTGAGCATGCGTGATTTTTTGCACGTCCGAATTGCATACAGATGAACGCTTTTTCGGATAGGAACCTGCCCTCAATCTTTTGCTGGCTGGAATTCCGCCAGCAAAAGTCCGATGGAGCACACACATGGTCGCAATTTCCGACCAAAAGCTCTCATCGGTCTTTTGCTGGCGGCAATTCCGATCGTGTGTACGGGGCATTAGTTTTCAACTTCCTTTAAAAGACCAAGCTGTCTGGCAAACCATTTACTGCTCACGGGTGCTTACAATAGTCAGTTTTTACTCATATATGTAATATATATATCCAAAAAGCAGTGGCAGCTGGTGCTCGATCAGTCGGGGGGGGGGGATGGGGGGGGTTCTGGGGGGCAGCAGACGGACCTGACAATGGACCCCCCCCCCCAACACCCGCCCCCAGTTGCCATGCCAGCTTGATGAGGTCAGCCGCAGGGGTGGGATCGATGTCAGAGAGGTGTACACTGATACACAGGGGCAATCCATGGTCCCTGCCACCTACCAGTGCCCTCTATAGGTGTGTGCTCCCCTCTTGTGCAGCCAGCAACCCATCTCTGACAGCAACAGGAGGAGCTGACAGCACTCAGCATGGAGGAGCCGGAGGATCAGACTTGGCGGCTGGTGGGTCGGTCGGTCCTCGGCATCATGGCGGTCGTACGTCTCCTCCTGCCTCCTCCCTGGCCAATAGGATCGCTTCTCCTTTCGGCCAATCGGGAAATGGGTCTCAGGACACGCTTCCTGATTGGCCAGGAGAAGACTCAGTGCGACAATAGCAAATATTTATACGCTATTGTCACACAACTGGGTAGGCTTGTGGCGCAGTGCTCCGCTCCCCAAGTCCTTCCTTTTTTTGAAGCCTATTAATGCCTCAGGCTCTAATCATGTACTTAAAAAAAAAAACCCCACTGGAATCCATGAGTCCAGTGCCCTGCAAGTAGATTAGGGGGCCTCGACCCCCCATGGATTGGGGGGGGGCGCCCCTTATGGATGGGCCGTCACTGTACAAAAGGAAAAAAAACAGTTACTGTAACTGCTTATAAAGTTTTATTTGGAATTTGTCTTTAATTTGTTAGTGAAGTTCATCTAAATCTGTTAGTCCATTTGACACTGCCCCCCCCCCCCACATTGACAATGGTGCTGTCTAAGGTTGTCTCCATTGCTTCTCCATGCAGTGTGGGGGCACTCTAAGACAGCATGTTAAAGGCAAAATCACTAAGTGCAAATAAAGGGGAAAGCCTAAAAAGGAAAACTAATGGAGTCACCACCATTTAAAGACTGGTAACCTGTAATATATTACATTTTTGGCTTATCACCTTAACCTGTTGCCTATCGACCCCTTATTGGTTTTTAGAGAACATCTGCGTTCAGAGCCTATTGGCATTCAATTTTAGAACCCAAAGCAACAGCCCTCAGCCCTTTTATACAGAACTTTTTCTTTTTTTACTTAATGAAACCTAGTTTGGAATTTTGTGGATTTTTTTAAAAAAAGAATTGCTACGAGGTCAATTTTTTGGGCAATTTCTCCCACCATAAACATCTTCCCTTTCTTCTAGAAATTTTTGGGTGGAATAAACTGCCTGCAGCACATGCACAGTGTACACCCCCAGCCCACTCCTAGAATCCGTAGGTTACAGAGAATGGATTATAGTGTGGGGACAACGGGCAGGAGTTACACCATTAGTAGCCACTCAATGGTGCAAGAGAGAAGGTGCTGTGTCTAGAAGAAGCTGTGGAGAAGATGGTAACAGAAAGAATCGATGTGTCAGTGCTGAAGGAGTGTATGGAGCTCAGCTTTAAATCCTGAAGGAAACAAACATACACAACTGCTAAGTACTTAAGTGACAGAGATTAACCACTTGACCTCCGGAAGGTTTTTCCCCCTTTATGACCAGGGCTTGTTTTTAAATTCAGCACTGCGTTACTTTAACTGGTAAATGCGCGGTCATGCAACATTGTGCCCAAATGAAATTTATATATATTTTTTTTTCACACAAATAGAGCTTTCTTTTGGATGTATTTAATCACTATTGGGTTTTTTATTTTTTGCTATATAAACCAAAAAAAAGCACACCGAAAATTGAGAAAAAAAAAAAAACTCTTAGTTCCTATTATAAAATTTTGTAAATAATTTTTTCATAAATTTAGGTCAAAATGTAGCCTGCCACATTTCTTTGTTAAAAAAATAACTCAAATCAGTGTACATTATCTACTCAGTAGAAAAGCTAGAGAGTCTACAAACTATGATATATATATATATATATATATATATATATATATATATATATATATATATATCTATCTAGATCTATCTATATATTTATATTGAGATAGATATATCTATCTATCTCAATATAAATATATATATCTATATATATAGATATATATCTATCTCTCTCTATCTATCTAGATCTATCTATATATTTATATTGAGATATATAGATATATCTATATCTATATATAGATATAGATATATCTATATATAGATATATATATATATCTCTCTCTAGATATAGAGAGATATATATATCTCTATCTATATATATCTCTCTCTCTCTCTCTATCTATCTATCTATCAAACTTTTTTTCCATTTTTTAAACTTTGTTTTTTTTCATACTGTTATCAGAGTAGTCCAGTGTCAACACAGCCACACTGTACTCTTGGGGGGGGGGGTTGGAATTTGTTTTTGTGATTGGCCCAGGTACCATGTGATCACTGGTGACCAATCACAGATTACACACAGTAGTAAACAGTGATGTCATGAATGGATTCCATCCATGACTGTTGTTTACTAGATGACATGCACAGCAATCAAGTGGTATCTGGGCTGATCGCAGCAGCCCCATATCGAGCACCGCAATCTGTTGCAGATTACGCCGCTGTACGCCCCAGGGAGCGCATGCAGTGCGCATGAGCGGGGTGACGTACTGGTGCATCGCACTGCCTGCTCAAGACACCAGCTGACAGTAAAATTACTAATGGACGGAGGCAAGTGGTTAAGGTATCAGATCCAGCTTTCTGCTTGAACACAAAGACACCAAAACTAATACAAAATATGTTAAGTTCATCACCTTTTTAATGCCTTCTTCAAAGGCTTTTTGGCCAGAGGTCCAGGCCCATCCACAGTCTTCCCATCATCATCTGGGCCCCAGCTTGCACTGTAGATGTCAATGTAGTCAGGTCGGATGCCAAGGGATTTCGCTTCAACAACATCTGTTACGTCCCCATCTAGCATGCGAATTCCTGAAAAAGGTTAAAAAAAAAAAAAATGTTAATTTCAAAAAAGGGGAGACAACATTGACCTATGGCAGGGGTCTTCAAACTGCAGCCCTCCAGGTGTTCAGGAACTACAATTCCCATCATGCCCAGTCATGTCTGTGAATGTCAGAGTTTTACAATGCCTCATGGGATGTGTAGTTCTGCAACAGCTGGAGGGCTGTAGTTTGAGGATCCCTGACCTATGGTCAAGTGGCAATGAATTTAGGTAGCCAACACGGTTTGAGACAAAGATCAA